>CM035420.1:27544517-27712017 GCA_020310875.1 Ceratopteris richardii
ATAGACTAAAACTAGATCTCCTGTTTTCAAGCCCTTATCCTTTAAATGGGCATCAAAATATGCCTTCTGTCTCTTCTTGGCTGCATATATTCCTGCAGCGGCTCTCAGTCTTGTTTCCCCTAATCGTTCAAGGTCAAAGATCCTAGAGGAGAGCTCATGACCTGTCCATTCGTGCTCTTGTGCTACTTTCAATGTAGGGATCAAGAAGTCCAAGGGTAGCACAGCGTTTTGGCCGAAAACCATCTGGAAGGGGGTGGCTTGGAGTACCGTTTTATAGGCAACTCGGTATGCCCAAACAGCATGGTGTAGCTGTTTGTCCCAATCAGAGCGTCTAGTGTTCACTAGTTTCGTCAATACATTGCATAAAATCTTATTAGTGCTCTCAGCTTGTCCAGTAGCTTGAGGGTGATAAGGGGCAGACTTCTTGTGTATTACCAAGAATTCTTGGAGTAGATTTTCAATCACTTCGTTCAAGAAATGAGTGCCTCTATCGCTTACAAGCTCTATAGGTAGCCCATATCTCGTGAATACATTCTCAAACAAGAATTTGGCAGTTGTTTGAGCATCGTTCTTGGTTGTAGCTTTTACCTCTACCCACTTGGTGAGATAATCTGTTGCCACAATGATGTATTCCGCATGAGAACCCTTAGCTGGGGGATTAATAGGACCTACGAAGTCTATTCCCCACTTAGAGAATGCACGTCCACCCATCATAGGTTTCAGTGGCATCTCATCTTTGCGTATAGGATACTGAGTCCTTTGACAGATATCACACCGTTTCACATAGGTATGAGCATCCATGTGAAGTGTAGGCCACCAAAAGCCCACAAATAGTATTGCCTTGATTACCCGATCTGGTCCAAAGTGTCCTCCTGCTACACCTTGGTGAGCAGTTTCTAAGATCTTAAGATACTCACTTTCATGGACACATAATCTCAGGTAACCATCTTTACCGCGCTTATATAGATTATCACCTATGAGTGAATAATCCAGGGCTTCTTGTTCTAAACTCCTTTTCCTAGCTAGAGTCATGTCTGGGGGGAATGTGTTTGTCCGCAAGAATGATACTAGAGGTTCACTCCAATCTGGCACAATAGATATTTGATAGAGAGTGGCATGTTCCACAGGTGGTTTAGTGCAACAGATTGGGCATTCCTTGCACAACTTTTGGACATCCGCTTCCATGGTTGGCCAGTGCACTCCGAATCTCTTTAGAGTCTGTAAAGTTCGTTGTTTTGAATGGTGTTGCTCTAGTGCACCTACATGTGCTAATTGCAACCATTTAGCGTACTCATCCTCTTCTACGCAACAAGCCAAGATCCCTTGATCTGTGTGCTTGTACATGCTTCCTGCCATGATGTGGTATTTTTGGGCTTTTACAACCTCTCTGTTCCGTGTGTTTACCACAGGATGGTTAGGCCCGTATGTCAATACTGGTACCAATGGCTTGGCCCACTGCGGCACCACTTCCAAATTAAACAAGTAAGCATGCGGAAGGTCATCTGACACTCCTTGTGGGGCTTCTCCCGATGTGAGCCTAGAGAGATGATCGGCTCTCAAATGAGTCCTACCTTTCCTTACCACAACCTCAAAATCGTATTCCATTAGCAAGAGAAACCATCTCACTAATCTTCCTGTATTGCATGGCTTGTTTACAAGATATAACAACGCCTGATGATCAGTAAAAAATTTAAACTTATTTGCAAGCAAATAGTGTCTAAATTTTTTAACTGCATATACCATGCCTAATCCTTCGCGCTCTGTAGTGGTGTAATTCCGTTCAGCCGCATTCAATTGTCTACTGGCATAGGCAATTGGAAGATCCATATTACCTTCACCAGTAGGTTGTGCGAGCACACATCCAATGGCATAATTGGATGCATCCACATGAACATGGAATGGCTTACTCCAATCTGGTGTGGTCAAGATTGGTGCTGAACATAATCTTCGTTTAAGCTCTTGGAAGGAATTTTCGCATTCATCCGTCCATTCAAAGTTTGTCAGAAGTCCGTACATGGGCTTTGCAATGACAGCATACATGTGTATAAATCGTCGATAATAACCGCAATGCCCCATGAAAGCTTGTACTTCCTTGACATTCTTTGGCCTAGGTAACTCCGCTATGGCTCTCACTTTTTCTTCGTCAGTAGATATGCCATTCTTTGACACTATATGTCCTAGGATCTTGCCTTGCCTGACCATAAAAACACACTTTTCGGGGTTCAGGCAGACTTGATATTCTCTACATTTGTCAAAGATTCGTTTGAGTTCAGGAATATGGGTTTGTCTAACATTGGAATGAGCACAGAGATCGTCAACGTAGACTTCTAAACTCTTCCTCAGGAACTCCTTAAACACATGGCACATCAGCCTCTGGAAGGTGGCTGGTGCATTGGTAAGCCCAAATGGCATTACTCTAAAAGCAAAAATGCCCCATTCTGTGGCAAAGGCTGTCTTATGCTGATCCTCTGGAGCTATGGCTACTTGATTGTAGCCCGAAAATCCATCAAGGAAGCTGTACACTTCCTTGCCTGCCACTCGTTCTAGGAGATGTTCTGTTATGGGAAGCGGATAATTATCTCGAATTGTGGCTGCATTAACCTTTTTCAAGTTAATGCACACACGCAGTTTGCCATTCTTCTTGGGCACCACTACGATGGGGGATACCCATTCAGTGTGCTCAATTTCATAGATAAATCCAGCTTCGATCAGTCTATCTATCTCTTCCTCGATCTTAGCAGCATATTTATCGTTATATGTATAAGGCTTTTGCTTAGAGGGTTTGGCATCTGAGGTCATGGGGATGGTGTGTGAGCATATGTCGGGGTCAACACCTTTCAAATCCTTGTAACTCCAAGCGAATACATCTCTGTATTCTCTTAGCAAGGTAATCAATTCGTACTCTTCTTCTTCTGTCAGGTCATGGCCTATATACGTGCATCTCTCCTCTCCTTCTTCTATGGCCACTACTATTTTCTTAGTGGTTTCTTTGTTATCATAGGCCTCTCCTGATTGTGCCTCTCGTTTAGGCATTCTTATCATGACTCTCCTGTCATCTATCTCATACTTCTTAAAATTTTCTGGGACCTCAAACAAAGATTCTTCCTCTTCTGGTAAGGCTTCTCTCTTCTTTCGTTTCTTTCCTTCTTCCTTAGGGGTCATATGCGTTGCTAATCTTACATCATTTGTAACCTCTCCATGCCTCTGGGGTTGAAATTCTATTTCATGGAAGTATTCTTCATCTGATGCAAATGGTGGGTCCATAATGATTGACTCTAGATCGGAGTCACTTGCATTCTCAAATGCATCAGGGCTAGGTTCGCATTCTTCTAAAACTGCCTCTCCCATGATTGGCTCTATGGAGAAGACTGAAATGTCATAGCCATCCTCATCACAGTGAGGTGTCCATTGTTCTTCATTGATGGCTACGTCCATTGTTGCTAAAATTTCCGCCCAGCCATGGGGTTCAAATTCCTCGTCTGGAAAAACTACAGGTGCATAGGCTGGGTCTTGGATTGATCTATGGGTTTCTTTCGCACCTACCTCTCTGGCTTTCTCTCTCTTCTCTTCTTCTACTGCTACCTTGCACATCCATAAGTGAGTATCTTCATGCATCCATGAGGATCCAGACCCTATGGAATGCACCAATTCTGTATCATCTTTGGCTCTATGGATGGGATTCCATTGGATAGGAGGGACATCTCTGTGAGAATAATCTTTGAGATTGACTTTGGTCGTAACACCCAAGTGTTGCAAATACAAGGAGTTGGTTCCCCAATCCTGTACCACTTGCAATTGTCGCATAAATGGCCTTCCCAAAATCATCTCATAGGCATGATTTTTACTGAAGTCACAGATAGCAAAACTATGTTCAAACTCGACACCACAAGTGGTGAGAGTTATTCCTTCTAGCAATCCTAGGGGTCTCTCTATGTGGCCATCGGCCATCTGCAATTTCATTCTCGTCGGCCTGAGTGCTGGCTTGCCCCAACGCTTCCATAAGGAGGTGGTGGCAATTGCAACTCCTGCACCTGAGTCCAAAATTGCCTTCGTGGTGTAGTCCTGATAGGTGATGGGAAGGTAGGTGTTCCCTTCTTCACCTTCACACATATCTCCTATCTTATCCAAGGGAATTTCCGGTACTGTCCTATGGGATCCTACCCGGGAACGAGGTTTTGCAGTTTCAGTTACTTGACTAGCTACATATTTCCGCGCGTTTGGTCTATCCTCAGACAGCTCTTCCAAAGTGAGATCGCATTGCACCTTGGTGTTCGTTACTACCTCCGTGTTCCTCGGTATGACTGAGTCGTCGTTCCTTACCATGACTGTGGGTGCTCTCATACATGTGGACTTTGCTTCCCATGGGCCTGTGAAGTGGGGTAGCTCCTGTATGGAATTAGACTCAAAGTCCAATCTCTCGTGAGACTGAACACTCTCATGCTCCCCGTAAATAGATGGGATGTCTTGTGGGAATTGGTCGTGTGCATCGTCCACAAGTTCAAAAGGAGGGGCGACCTCGCTTTCGTTATCCCATTTGTCTTCTTGAATCTCTCGTAGGAAGTCTGGGGCAAACCGATTCATAGAAGAAGAAGTGTCTGGCTCCGTAGAATTGGGCGCATAAGCAACCTGTGAAGGAGGGCTGATTCTATTGTTGACTCTCTCCTCGTTCTCGCAAATGGCTGGAGCACAAGGTTCTTGGGGAGGATTACTTATTCTATTACTTTTCCGAACAGGCTCATACGCTCTCTGGGAAGGAATGTGGGTTACCTGTGGAGGTACATATGCTTTCGAGGGGGGCTCCTGTGACCTTTGGGGAGGAAGATAGGCTCCTTGAGGAGGCACATGGGCTTTCTGAAGAGGCTGGCTTATCCGTTCTCTTGCCCTTTCCTTTCTTTGAGGGGTAGGTTCCTTTTCTGGCTGTGCTATTGGCCTCTCTATTCTTTCTAAGGAGGGGAAGTTGTCCGGTTTAGGGGCATTGGCCACATACACTTCTGATTGGGAATGATTCCTGTTTTTGCTTGCTTTTTCTTGGTCTTGATTTTTTTCTTCCTTGTCAGATCTTGCAATTATCCTCTCTAACTTCTCTAGGAATCCATCCAAGTGTAATTGCGTTTTGGCTGAGCCTGAGTAATTGAAAAGGCGACTCGCTTCAAACATAGTCTGAGCCAATGCGACCATTTTCGCGCATAGTTTGGTTCTTTCTATCTCTAGGTCAGCTCTAGGATAGCACTTGTCATGATCCGTGACGTTTGGCCCTTCTTGGATTCTGGCCTGATATGCCTTAAGCATCATGTCTATGTCTTCGGGAGTGGGATCAGCTAATACTGATCCTGTTTGGGGTGGTGGGTGGGTTGCGTGGGCTGTCTTAGAGGGTGAAGGGATGGAGGGTGATGGGGATGGTAGCGGTGGGAATGTGTGAGAGTGCGGTTGAGACGTGATCTCTATGATTTTAGCCTTGGTTTCTCGTAGACTTTCCTCAAGTTCACTCATCTTCTTTGCCCATTGCCTTTTCATGCGTTCGCGGCTATCTTTCCAAGCTCTTGTTCTCTTTTTATTTTGGCTCTCAGTATCGCTAGCATCTAGGCTCTTTTCCTGGCCTACCCCTTGGTTTTGCTGCAATGCCTGAGCCCTAGTGACTACCTGTACTGGTGCAGTGGAAGTGACGCTTCCTGAGGAGTCTACCACTAACCCAACAACGTTGATAGGGGTGATTTTTGGCATGCTATTGGGGTTCTTTGGGCAATCTCGTAAGAGATGCTCTTTTCCGCAATCTTGGCAGAAGCCTTGGATCGTCACCGACTGGGTTTGCGTAGGTGGAGGCAAGGGACAATCACGAATGAGGTGATCTCCTTGGCATCTGTAGCACGGTCCTCTAGGAAATGGTGGTCGTACTTGCCTAGGTTGAGGTCTAGGGTTGGGGTTTGTATACATGATGTTCGTGTAATCTGACTCCCAACTAGGTTCGTTCGACTCTTCACCATAGTAGGACTCTCCATGTTCTGGGGACTGCATGTAGTAAGCCTGGGGGCTATCCACATGGGTAGAATCAAAGCTATGGTCACTTGGGTCATTTTCAGAGATCAAGGATGTTACAGGGACTATAGCTCTATTCAGGTTCTCTTCTGCAGCCGTATACTTTACCGGAATCACATTAGCTGGGGCAGGGGGTTGTTGTGCTAGCACAGGCTGAGGCCTTTGTTGGGCCTGATACTGTGGTTGGTAGGTTTGTTGGGGTCTAGCATATTGTGGTGGTGGATTTTGGTTCTGGTATCTGCCTTGTTGGTAGGGTTGCGGATAGGGTTGCCTAACTGCCTGCTTGTTGTATGGGCAGTCTTGTGCGGTGTGATTGGTGTATCTCCGTTCTATGGTGCAGTACTGGCTACTAGGGTTTACTTGGGGTTGAGCCATAATGGGACAGACGTTCGCCATATGGTCACCACCGCATGTATAGCACCTTTTCACAGGGGCAAACCTTGGGATTTGTTTGCTAGTTACACCTAGTTTCTGAGCTACTTTTTCGGCAAGTTCTTCAATTGATGTGGCTTGTGTGGAAGATTGACTAGATGCACTATCTGAATCTTTGTAAATTTTGGACAACTCTAGCTCTTCTCCTAGGTTATCTTCAATGTCAATGCACATACGTACACATTCTTCTATAGTCCTAGGGTCTTTCAGATACACATAGGATCTCAATTTTGGGCTCAGCAATCCGTCAAGAAATAAGGCTACTTGTTTAGCAGATGTGGGTAGCTCCGAAATAGGGCACCTTTCAAGATATTGTCTAAATCTTCTTCCTGCAAGTCTCACAGTCTCTTGAGGGGTTTGCTTGAAGCTGTGAATCAGTGAGGAGGTGTTGTGTCTTATGCCGCTCTTAGAGAACTCTATAATGAATGCCTCTAGGAGTTGATCTATGCTCCTGAACTGGCGTTCATCTAATGGCTGAAACCACGTAAGTGCTGTGTTCCTAAGGGTTAGACCGAAGGCATTGTACTGCGTGAACAGATCCTCCACTTGTTCAGCTCTCAAGACTTGCTTGAACTCTGCCACATGATCATAGGGATCTCCTGTGCCGTCAAAGTAATTCTTCATGGACTTAACTAGCTGGGTGGGTCTCAAAGTTCTTGTGTGCTCTCTAGGCCTCGGCAGAGGGAATCCATCTACATTTCTTTGGTTCCTGTGGGCTCTATGCATCTCAGGTTCTACCCTATTCGTCTCCGTTCTCGTTCTTTCTCTGCCCACTGGATTGGCAAAACTTACCTCTGGTCTATCTTTACTTCTGTCTCTTTGCATACCATGAGCCTGGGATGTTCCAGCTCCAGGGTGACCATAGGCTACATTTGATCTTGGTTGGGGGAAAATGAATTCGCCCTTCCAAGTGTAAGCATGCCTATCATTTTCTGTCACCACAAAAATCCTCTCTGACGTGTGGTCTAAGTAGGTCACTCTACCTGGGCTATCTGGATCCTTAAACTCATAGATCATGATTGTTCCTATGTCAGTTGGGTGATCCGGTTTATACCTCCAGAAGGCTTCGTCCGTTTCTCGATTGAGAAGCAAATCTATGCACTTGTTATCTTGGGGGATCCACTCAGGCGTGATAATCCTAGTGAGAACTGATTTACCTCGAGGGGTTCTAGGTTCCGCACCCATGTTCCCTTGTTCCAGGTCACCTAAGTCCGCTTCTGAGATTACATTCCCAAAGTCATCTGTCCTATCAGGATGACTAGTGACTACATATATAGTTCCTTCTTTGTCCAGGTATGCACCATTTTCAAACTTGACAGCTGGGTGTTCTAGTCCAATGGATTGATCAGGGTTTTTAATCTGGACCACAGATCTTCCTAAGCCGTCCTCATAGATGCTAGCACCTAATCGGTTGGTCCTCAGGTACTCCAACTGTGTTTTGTAAGGGCCTTCTACCCTGTACAAGTAGGGCACTCCTGAACTTCCCGTAGGTTTGTCCATGCCTTGAGACATCTCTGACTCACTGGTCTCAGAGCGAGGGTAGTTCGAGTGGTGGCTCAACTGCTGGGCCCAGGACCTAGTAGTGTGGTTGACACTAGCCTCTGAAGACCTAAGGCTTTGTCTCTCTCTTACTAGGTGTCGTCCTGATCTAAGGTTCATATGCCTAACTGATTAGCCCAAATTTTTGCCCAGAGTACAACCTCGTTGCCGATCAATTGGTACCAGTCACTTGATTCTTTTTAGTTATTCCTCGTGTTTAAAGTCTTGTCTGCTATTACGTCGTCAGGAATGCTTGAATGTTCTTCGTACTTTCAGGTTGATCGTTCCACGTTAGGTTCTTTCCTTTATGTTGTCGACAGTACAGAGATTAAGTTTTTAGCTTGAACTTGAGTTTTTAGGTAGTCTTCAACTTGATAGTGGCCTATCGTCGCCCTGACTTACTCCTACTTCTAATCGCTCTTAGCCTAGGCTAGGAATTGACGAAGAGGAGTTGAGAATATTCCGACCTTTCTTGCCGAACCTTGCTCTTTAGTGCTCGAGAAGTTGATTCTCAAGCGTGTGCCACACCCTTGCTTGGATACTCTCAATTGCTTCTCAATAGGCCTGCATAAATCCCAAGATTAGCTCCAAGTAGACCTTTCAATTGACAGACAATTTATTTCAGACACTTTTTTTAATGACCCTTGTTCCCCCTTTTGCATTGTTAGAAATTTACTCTAGAGCTCCCTTGGTGTTCCTACCCCTCAGTGTGTCAACTTCCAAATATCCTATCTGAAAATGGATTTCCGACAAGCCCTAGAGCTCAGAAAATGGATTTCGTATGAAAAAGTTATGACCGTTCAGGGTTTAGGGGGTTAACTAGACAAACAGAACCTTTCGGGGGTTTTAATGCATTTTCTAAGGCCTTTGTAAGTAGATGAGTACATGAAAGTGCAAATATGCCCAAAATTTAGCCTAAATTTCCAAGAATTCACTCCTTAATTTTTTGCCGAAAATGCCTGTCTATCGCGATAGACGGTGTCTGTCGCGATAGACACAATCTATCGTGGGGGCTGTCTGTCGCGATAGACGGTGTCTGTCGCGATAGACAGTGTCTATCGTGGATTTCTGTCTGTCGCGATAGACGGTGTCTGTCGCGGATTTCTGTCTGTCGCGATAGACGGTGTCTGTCGCGATAGACGCTGTCTGTCGTGAAATTCGGTCTGTCGCGATAGACGGTGTCTATCGCGATAGACGGTATCTGTCACGGATTTCTGTCTGTCGCGATAGACGGTGTCTGTCGTGAAATTCGGTCTGTCGCGATAGACGGTGTCTGTCGCGATAGACGGTATCTGTCGTGAAATTCGGTCTGTCGCGATAGACGGTGTCTGTCGCGATAGACGGTATCTGTCGCGGATTTCTGTCTGTCGCGATAGACGGTGTCTGTCGCGATAGACGGTATCTGTCGTGAAATTCGGTCTGTCGCGATAGACGGTGTCTGTCGCGATAGACGGTATCTGTCGCGGATTTCTGTCTGTCGCGATAGACGGTGTCTGTCGCGATAGACGGTATCTGTCGTGAAATTCGGTCTGTCGCGATAGACGGTGTCTGTCGCGATAGACGGTATCTGTCGCGGATTTCTGTCTGTCGCGATAGACGGTATCTGTCGCGATAGACAGTGTCTGTCGCGATAGACAGTGTCTGTCGCGATAGACTGAAAAAATGCAAATTTTTGAAAAACTTCTAGTGATCTAGAGTGCCCTCAAGGTGTAGGTTACAATGATAAACATGCATTCACAAAATGTTAAGATTTTCTGTCTGTCGCGATAGACAGAGGCTGTCGTCCCGAGACCTGTGCAGAGCCTGTCGTACCTGCGCACACTGCTGGGGATGATGGTACAGCAAAAAACCTGCAAAATAGCTCAGAAAACATGCAAAAACAGCACATGCAAGTTCGCTCTCTCGCTCTCTCTCACAAGTGAAATGAGGGAAATGGGGTGGAGGTGGGGATATAGTCAAAAAACTGAAATTTTCGCGATGATGGAGATGGACGTGGGAGATGGTGATGATGATGATGGTGAAGAAACTAAAAGAAAATCGATGAGAGTGAAGAAAATACCTACAACTCCAACGCGTCAACTCTACGTCTTACCATCACACGCTCGTCCTCAAAGCTCGATCCCCGGCAACGGCGCCAAAATTTGGTGTAGCTCAGTGATGAGTAGCACCTCCTTTAATGTCAATCCGGGAAGACGTGAGGATGGTATGAAGACCTCGAGCAAGTGACGGCACAAGTGCGTGAGTGAGAAGCACACAAGCATGCACACACATACACACATGCGCACACACGGCGAGACAAAGAGAGAGAATCAATGGAGTTCTTTAGAATACTTTCAAAAGCTCTTACAGGTTCGTTTCAATTACAATCTAACCTCAAAAATGAGCTCTCTAGCTCTTTTTATAGTTTTTGACTAGCTTTTGGCCCTGTCCAGACCTAGTGTCCAGCCTAGTTAAAAATTAGGTTCCAGGGCTTACTTGAGGGCTCAAACGAAGTCTAAAAATTATGAAATTTGGTACGATGGTACTTCTAATACTCCTCAAGCTCGAGGACTCCTCGGCTTGCACAAAATGGAGTCTAATCTACCAAAAACGGGATTTACAATGTTTGTGTAGTGATTAAAATCACTTGGGTTGTACATAATCTATGGGAAAAAATGATCTGGCCTTGTTGCCGTATTGTGCATGACTCCTTTATTGCTTTGTATGCCAACAGGCATATCCACGGATGAAGAGAAAGTGAGAGCCATAGCAGAGCTACCTAGGCCAAGGAATGTCAAGGAAGTACAAGCTTTCATGGGGCATTGTGGTTACTACCGACGGTTCATTCATATGTACGCTGTCATTGCAAAGCCCATGTATGGACTTCTGACTAACTTTGAGTGGACTGATGAATGTGAGAATTCCTTCAATGAGCTTAAACGGCGATTATGTTCAGCACCAATCTTAACCACACCAGATTGGAATAAGCCTTTCCATGTTCATGTGGATGCTTCCAATTATGCTATTGGATGTGTACTCGCACAACCTACTGGTGAAGGTAATATGGATCTCCCAATTGCCTATGCCAGTAGACAATTGAATGCAGCTGAACGAAATTATACCACTACGGAGAGAGAAGGACTAGGCATGGTATATGCAGTTAAAAAGTTTAGACATTATTTGCTTGCAAATAAGTTCAAATTTTTTACGGATCACCAAGCTCTACTGTACCTGGTAAACAAGCCATGCAATACAGGAAGATTAGTAAGATGGTTTCTCTTGCTAATGGAATATGATTTCGAGGTTGTGGTAAGGAAAGGGAAAACTCATTTGAGAGCAGATCATCTCTCTAGGCTCACATCTGGAGAAGCTCCACAAGGAGTGTCAGATGACCTTCCTGATGCTTACTTGTTTAATTTGGAAGTGGTGCCGCAGTGGGCTAAACCATTAGTGCCAGTATTGACATATGGGCCTAACCACCCAGTAATAGCCACACAGGATAGGGAGGTAGTAAAAGCCCAGAAGTACCACATCATGGCTGGAAGTATGTACAAGCACACAGATCAAGGGATCTTGGCTTGTTGTGTGGAAGACGATGAGTACGCTAAATGTTTGCAATTATCACATGTAGGTGCATTAGAGCAACACTATTCAAAGCAACGAACCCTATAGACACTAAGGAGACCCGGAGTGCATTGGCCGACTATGGAAGTTGATGTCCAAAAGTTGTGCAAAGAATGCCCAATCTGCTGCACTAAACCACCTGTGGAACATGCCACTCTTTATCAAGTGTCCATAGTGCCAGATTGGAGTGAACCACTAGTATCCTTCCTGAGGACGAAAACATTCCCTCGAGACATGACTCTGGTTAGGAAAAGAAGTCTAGAACAAGAAGCCCTAGAGTACTCACTCATTGGTGATAATCTCTACAAGCGTGGTAAGGATGGTTACCTGAGACTATGTGTCCATGAAAGTGAATATATCAAGATCTTGGAAACTGCTCACCAAGGTGTAGCAGGAGGACACTTTGGACCAGATCGGGTGATCAAGGCAATACTATTTGCGGGCTTCTGGTGGCCGACCCTTCACATGGATGCACATACCTATGTGAAACGGTGTGATGTCTGTCAGCGAACTCAGTATCCTATACGCAAAGACGAGATGCCACTGAAACCTATGATGGGTGGACGTGCATTCTCTAAGTGGGGAATAGACTTCGTAGGTCCTATTAATCCCCCAGCTAAGGGTTCCCATGCTGAATATATCATTGTTGCCACGGATTATCTAACCAAGTGGGTAGAGGTAAAAGCCACAACAAAGAACGATGCTCAGACAACTGCTAAATTCTTGTTTGAGAATGTGTTCACCAGATACGGGCTACCTATAGAGCTAGTCAGTGATAGGGGCACTCACTTCTTGAATGAAGTTATTGAAAATTTGCTCCAAGAATTCTTGGTAGTACATAAGAAGTCTGCCCCCTACCACCCACAAGCTAATGGGCAAGCCGAAAGCACAAACAAGATACTGTGCAATGTTGACCAAAGCTAGTGAATAATAAACGCTCTGATTGGGACAAACAACTACACCATGCTGTTTGGGCATATCGAGTGGCCTACAAAACGGTACTCCAAGCCACCCCCTTTCAGATGGTATTTGGCCAAAATGAAGTGCTACCGTTGGATTTCTTAATACCTACATTGAAAGTAGCACAGGAGCATGAACAGGTCATGAACTCTCCTCTAGGATCTTTGACCTAGAACGATTAGAAGAAACAAGACTGAGGGCGGCTGCAGGGATATATGCAGCTAAGAAACGACAGAAGGCATACTTTGATGCCCACGTTAAGGATAAAGGTTTGAAGGCAGGCGACCTAGTACTAGTCGACACTTTGAAACAACACGCGAGAAAACTAGAGAAAAGAGGCTACGGACCTATGATCATAAATAGGATCTCCACAAGTGGAGCAGTACAACTAGCCACTTTAGAGGGTGATGTTCTCCCGAGCTACATTAGCGGATGCAGAGTCAAGTTATACCAGGAACCTCTGACAGAAGAGATGCTAAGTCGACTCAATATTGCTAAGAAACGCAAAGAAGAAGAAAAGCAAATTCGAGAAGAAGCTGAAGGAGAAGCTTTAGAGCGCATACGGAGAATGAAATTAAGAAGACAAGGTAGAGAGCAACCTAGGCCAGATGCCGATGCAGATCAAGGATATCACATGGCTATGTGTGAAGTTTTAGGTATCAGCTCCCATAGGATAATTGATCGACGTCCTTTTATAACCTTAGATATAGGACAAGGAAAGGGTGCAAGGACTGTAAGAGCCTTGATTGACTCAGGTGCAGCCACTAGTGCTGTTAAATTGTCTTACTGTAAGAGTTGAAATTAACTGTCAATCCTATTGAAGCATATCTCATAGGATTGGGAGGTGTGGAAACCCCTTGCATGGGCGAGGTGGAACTTCCCATCTACATTCAAGACGAAGTAATGACAGTCAAAGTACTAGTGTGTCAAGATGAGGATCTCACCGAGCCTCTTGTCTTGGGTCAGGACTGGATCTATGATCATGCGGTCAACCTAAACCTAAGAAGTGGACTTCTTCAGGTATGGGTAAATCATAGTCGAATTATAGTTGAATTGGAAAATGAGGCACTCAAGGAACTAGGTAAGGCACGAACTCTTGGTCCTTCCAGAGGTGCACATGAAGTTGACAATGCTATTCTTGTCCAAAAATGTATTATGCAGAAAGAGGATTGTCTCAACAACGGAGTCAAGAATAAGACAGTACTCCCTTCTTTACCAAAGGCCAGAAGGATGCAGCAGCCAACGGCAGATCAAATATAGAAGAAGCAGAACACTACCTATACTGGAGGCCAAAAAAAGGAGCAAAGCAGATTGTTTCAGTCGATAAAACAAGTATGGAGGCGAAAAGGCGAACACCCTGTTCCGACCAGGCCAACACCACGGCCTAAACCTCTTATTAGTAATCAACAACACGACACTAATAAGAAGTCCTTTATAAATTCTTCTGCGAAAGTAAAGTCTATTTGGGTACCCAAGAAGTCAATGAAGGCCAGCCCACAATCACGACAAATCTGGGTGCCTAAGGCTTGCTTGCGGGCTCAAATAACTACACCAAGGCCAAACCCTGTACAACATGTTTCACTCACGCGAACATCTGAGGCCCAGTCTTACACATCACGCACTAACACGTATTCTTCCATGAGCACAAGTAGAATCACTTGTAAATGGGTCCCTAAAAAGCCCCATTTTTCAAGTAAATACCCTATCACACTCTCCAGAGCCTCCACAAAGTCAAAATCAAAACCTATCCATTGCATTTGGCAACCTAAAACTTGTAATAAACCCCCGGACCCCAATTGTAAATCCATGTCCACCTACTAACTACTTCACTCTCACACCACATCATTCTGTTTAGCTCTGTAGTCTACCCAATTCCAAACTACACACACAAGCACCGAGCACTTACTAACCCCCTAACCTCTCCCGAACCTCATGTTAATGTTGTAACAGGGGACACAGTGTCATTTTTGTGTCCATTGCAATGTTAACATTTATTCATATATTCTCACAGAACCAGCTGCGAAGTTTTCAACATGGCTGAGGCAGCAGGAACTAGCTCTCAAACAGAAACGATCCAGCAAGTGGTGGACTTAGACAGTTTACCCGTTCTGCCTGAAACAAACAAAAGACCAGAAGAATTGCAGGCCATCAAAATCATACCTATAGTGGACCCTCCCAGTGGCCATACCATGCCCGTAGGAAAAACTTCCCACTGGTTTAGTGAAGTGGCAGGACCCTTGGGCGAGGGAACATACCTATGGGAATCAGAGTTGGACTTTAATGGGAAGCAAGGCAAATACCATTTCTTTACAAGAGAATTCGAGAAGTTACAAAATGCAGAAGGTCTACGTTCGGTATGGGAGAAGGCAAGATTGAATGCATATTTCAGTGCACGGCTCCCAAAGCCTAACTTCATGCGATGCTACTATCTCATCAACACCTTGACTCCAAACAAGAACCCAAAAGGTGCAAGCTCATTTGTGATTCCATCTCTGACAAAGGGGAATGAGCTCAAGAGGTTCAGGCTATCAAACAACTTGGTGAGAGAGGCCCTAGATATGCGCGGAATGCATATTCCTACAGAGAAGGAGACCCTAGTGCCTGATTACATGAAGAATCGAAGCCTCACCAAACTCAAGGACATGGTGTCCATGACGCCTAATGTTGCAATACACCTTCGCATGTGCATGCAACACTTTGCTTTTCCTGCCCAAGATAGATTCACCATGCCGCCCAAAAAGATTTGGTTTAGTTTGTATCTGGCAGAGACACAGAGCCTCACCATCAACTTACCCCACTAGATAATTGATCAGATACACCTAGCTCACAAACGATGGCCGCGGAAACAGGTTTTATATGGTTGCTGTGCTCTGACGAGAATCATTTATAGGTGTTTGGCTTATGACATCCCTATTCAACGGGCCCTAATGTGGAATCGTGTAGAGCAGTTTAGAGGCAGGACATCCACTGGACCCCCTTTTAAGAAGATGAGAGGTATTGTCCAAGTCCCTTGTGCTCAACCACATAGAGCCACCCTGTTGGAAGCAGCCAAAGGCACAGACAACGCGGAAGCATGTAACGACGGAGCAGTGAGCCAGTCGGATCAATTTCTCAAACAAATATGTTTTTTATCACTTTTCAAAACATTCAACAGTGATGTTTATCACTAATTGTAACATATGTAACATAGAAAACCCCATTTTGTAATCCATAACTCCATTTTGTGCAAGCCGAGGAGTCCTCGAGCTTGAGGAGCTTAGGTAGAATGCGCGTACCAATTTTCGTTATTTTTAGATACCGTTTACCCTTCCAAATAGCCTCTAGGACCTAATTTTTAACTATGCCGGTCACTAGATGTGAAACCGGTCAAAACTAGTCTAGAAACTATAAAAAGGGCTAGAGAGCTCATTTTTGAGGTTGGTTAGTGTGAGCTAGTGTGAGCTTAGAGCTATTTTGAGCTTGTAAGAGTGTTCTTGAGTAATAGAGCTAATTTCTCACCTTCCATTGTGTCTTGCTTGTCTCTTCGTAGTGTGTGTGTATGTGTGTGTGCATTTCTATGCTTCTCACCTTCACTCTCACTTCATCTCACATTCACGATCTTCATATCACTCCTATCTCTTCCGCAGATTGACATTAAGGAGGTGGAGCTTCTTAACGTGGTTCTCACCATTGTGCTAGAGCAACACCAAATTTGGCGCCGTTGTCGGGGATTGAGTCTAGGACGAATGTGTGATGGTAAGAGTATAGCAAGAAGTGGCGTTGGAAGGTAAAAATTTCAGTTTTTGTTGTTGTTTTTACTTAGTTTTTAGTGTTTTTCACCTCCCCCACACTCCATCTTCATCACCGCATCATCATCTTCATCTCCAAAAAAATCAGAAAATTCACCATATCCACCCATTCCCCTCATTTGTGCATGCGAGAGAGTGAGAGAGAGCTTTTGTGCTTGTGTGTACTTTGGTTTTCTTGAGTTTTCTTGCAGGTACAGTGCTCCAGTGCATCAGGAAGGCTTCAAAAAGGTAAGAAAATCACCTTCTGTCAGAAATTTCCGAGTGTGTCAGACCATCGCGATGGTCTGCAAACTTTGAAATTTTTGGTAAGCGACCACGCAGGCATGTAGGCGACCCTTGCGCATCTACGAATCCACAGACGCATTTCAAAAATTCTTAGTTTGGTGGACCATCGCGACGGTCTCAGACCATCACGATTGTGTCACACCATCGCGATAGGCTCACGCCATCGCGACGGCTCGGCCGGACCATCGCGACGGTCTCACGCCATCGCGACGGTTCATTTGGACCATCGCGATTGTTCGCGGACCATCACGATTGTTCGGTTGACCCCACACCATCGCGATTGGCTCACGCCATCGCGCCGACGGTGCCACGTGGCAAGCGAGACCATCGCGACGGCTCGCACCTCACACCATCGCGACAACCCGAAATTTTGGACCATCGCGATTGGCTCACGCCATCGCGCCCAGACCATCGTGATTGGCTCAAGCCATCGCATCTGTGACCATCGCGACGGTTCACTTTGGACCATCACGATTGTTCACGTTGACCGTTGACTGACGCCATCGCGATTGTCCACTTTCACGCCATCGCGATTGTCCGCCTGATCGAGCCATCGCGATTGTCCACTTTCACGCCATCGTGATTGTCCACTTTCACGCCATCGCGATTGTCCGCCTGATCGAGTCATCGCGATTGTCCACTTTCACGCCATCGCGATTGTCCACTTTCACGCCATCACGACGGTTCACCCTCACGCCATCGCGACGGTCCCAGACCATCACGATTGTCTCAGACCATCGCGATTATGCACCCCCATCGCAAATTTTAGGGTTTCATTTTTTGGCCAATTTTGGGGCTATTTTTGGGAAATTTTTGGGTGATTAGACTCATAGGAGACCCCTTAGCTCATATTTGGAGAAAAACCTGTTGGTCAGTTTTTACCCCCCAAGGCCTGAACGGTCATAACTTTTTCATCCGAAGTCCATTTTTTGAGCTTAATAGCTCGTTAGAAAGCTCATTACGAGTACTACGTGACTACTCGAGGTTGGAAGATTACTCAACCCCCTCAGTCAATTCTTAGCTTAGGCTAAACAGTAGCTTTTGTGGATTAAGACGATAGGAACGCCTCAAGTTCAAGAGAATTAAATTTATCAAGTCCAAGACTAAAGTAAAGGTGTGTGACACGAAAACCTAAAAGAAAGAACCTAAGTCTGACGGAACGAGAACTCAAAGTACGACAGAAAATCGAATTCCTGACGCATACATTAAGACAAGAATCTAAAGAGATCTAAAAAGAATCAAGAAAGTAATAACAAAGAATCATTGACGATCTGAGCGTGTACTGAGTGTGCAAGGAACAAAATTAATGAACCTTAGATCGGGCAAACATATAGGTAAGTCAGACCGACGAAGCCTTAGATCATCAGAGGCAAGTGTAAGAACTACTGCACGATCGTGGGCTCAACAATTGAACACTAGTTACCCCTACGAGAGCTCAGATACTAGTGATTCAGAAATGGCATTTAGCACAGAAAAACCAGAAGGAGGGTCGAATGTAGCCTATTTAGAAAAACCAGAAGGACCCTATAGGACTCAACTAGAGTTTCTCTGAACCAACCGATTAGGTGCTCGCATCTATGAGGATGGTTTGCGAAGGCAAGTGGTGCAAATGCACAACCCCGATCAACCCATTGGATTGGAACATCCAGTGGTGAAATTCGAGAGAGACGCGTACATAGACAAGGAAGGAACGATGTACATCTTAAGTACGCAGCCAAACAATACCAACGAGTTTGGCGTGATTCAACCAGAGACGAAAGCAAAATCTCAAGGAAAAGAACCATTAGAAGAGCCTAGAACACCTAGAGGGAAATCTATTCTGACACGAGTACTAATCCCGGAATGGATCCCTCAGGACAACAGAAGCATAGAGTTGTTTGTAAATAAAGAAACTGATGAAGCCTTTTGGAGATACAAGACAGAACTACTTAGTGAGGTAGGAATCATCACGATATACGAGTTCAAGGACCCGGATACACCTGGAAAGGTTGTATACCTGGATGAGACTTCAGAAAGAGTCTTTGTGGTGCCTGACCGCGCTAAAAACACATACACATGGAGAGGTGAATTGGTATTCCCTCTATCTAGAACAAACATGAATACAAGTCAACAAGGGGCAGGAACATCCTCAGCCCATGGAAATCAAAGAGAGGGAAATAAAGAGAGACCGGAAGTAAGCTTCACTCATCCCATAGGGAGAGATAGAACAACCACGGACACTAATAGAGCGGATAGACAAAGAGATCATGGAATACTAGGTGGTAGAGATGATTTTCCTCTACCCAGACGACGTGAACACACAAGAATATTGAGATCCACTCAATTAGTGAAATCCATGAAAAATTACTTTGATGGGACAGGAGATCCCTATGACCACGTCGCAGAATTCAAGCAAGTGCTAAGAGCAGAACAAGTTGAAGACATGTTCACGCAATATAATGCATTTGGACTGACATTAAAGAATACCGCTTTAACTTGGTTCCAACCTTTGCAACAAAGGCAATTTAGAGACATCCATCACTTTTTAGAGTCATTCATCACTGAATTCTCTAAAAGTGGGATTAGACATGACACGTCTTCGTTGATTCATAGCTTTAAACAGACCCCTCAAGAAACAGTAAGACTGGCAGGATGTAGGTTTAGACAATATGTTGAACGATGTCCAATGCAAGAGCTACCCTCACAAGCCAAGCAAGTGTCATTGTTTCTAGATGGCTTGTTGAGCTCTAAACTACGCTCCTACGTGTACCTAAAAGAACCCAGAATGCTAGAGCAATGTGTAAGAATTTGTATAGACATTGAGGACAACTTAGGAGACGAGTTGGAACTCTCAAAGGTCTATAAGGACTCAGACTGTTCATCTCTAGCATCCACAAAATTGTCTAGCTCAATAGAAGACCTAGCAGAAAAAGTGGCCCAGAAACTAGGAGTTTCTAGTAAACCTAGGGTACTAATGAACAAGCGTTGTTACACCTGTGGTGGTGATCATATGGCAAATGTGTGTCCCAATGCACCACAACCACAAGCCAACCCTAGTGGCCAATATTGTACAATTGAGAGAAGATACACGAATCATACGGCTCAGGACTGCCCATACAACAAACAAACCGTGAGACAAAACTACCCGCAAGCATACGCACAGCCAGGTAGGTATCAAGGCCAATACAATGCTCAGCCTTATTACTATAGACCTCCTCAGAACTACCCATACCAGGCTCAACAGAGACCTCAACCTGTCTTAGCTCAGCAGCCACCCCCACCAACGAATGTCATCTCAGTCAAATACGCTGCTGCAGAAGAGAATCTAAGTAGGGCCTTAGTGCCTTCTTCACCTTTGGTCACAGAGGGTGACCCGAATTCGAACAGTTTTGACTCCACTCATGTAGATAGACCACCCGCATATTACACAGAGTCACCAGAACATGTGGAGACATATCATTATGATAGTCCACCAGTGGAACCTAGTTGGGAGCCCGACTACGCTCATGTGATGTACACAAACCTAAATCCACGGCCCCAATTGAGACAACAAAGACCACAGGGCCCTAGAGGACCATGCTTTAGGTGCCAAGGAGATCATTTCATAAAGGATTGTCCACATCCCCCGATGGCAGGACAGTCACAGTACTATAACATCCAAGGCTTTTGTGTTGATTGTGGCAAAGAGCACATAATCAAAGATTGTCCTAAAAATCCAGTTAACGCTTTGAATGTGACACCGATCAATGTGATAGGTATTGTAAATAACGCAGATGGATCCAACCCTACATACGTGCCTATCCAAGCTATCACAAGAGCCTAGGCGCTCTTACAGAACCAACAGCTTAATCAGGAGAAAGTAGCCGGAACCAGTGAAGTTGCAAAATCTAGCAGTAAAAAGACAAAATCTTGGAAAGATTCTAGAGAAAGAATAAAGAGAAAGTGGAGTAAAAAGATAACGGAGTTGGAAGAAAGTTTAAAGGAATCTAGAGCCAAAATCCAAGAATTGACTTCACAGGAATTGAATCAAGAGAATCCAGCTCAGAAATCAGGATCAATTTTAGCAGAACCCATACCAGAAAATCTAGACATGATGTTTCGTGCATATCAGGCTAGATTAAAAGAAGGACCTCAAGTAGCTGAAATGAGCAAAAACTACCCTCGAGCTGATCTAGAAATTGAGAGAACTAAACTTTGCATGAAGATGGTAGAACTAGCACAAGCTTTGTTTGAAGCCTCTAGATATCTCAATTGGAATAACATGGCAAAACCGGAATTGCATTTTCAAGGACTAATGGAGAGGCTAGAATATTTGATTGAAAGCAAAGAGAAAAAGGATTAGCCTAGGAACCCTATTGTCCCAGAGACACAGGAAAGGAATGCGCCATCCCTGTCTCAAGTACCCAACTCAGAAAGTCAACACAATTTGTCTTCCATACATAAATATTCACATGAATTTTTGAGAGAAATACAAGAAGAGAAATGGAGAAAGGAACAAGGAACCCATCCTCCTATTCAAGAAATAGACGACTTGCAGGAACAATTTCCCCAAGACATTCCCTCTATATACGAGGATGTAGAGGAAGAACAACTAGTGAACACACTGGATTTGGATCTAATTCGTTACAAGAATTACCTCAGTTCACAGGACCTTGGAAAGCAAAGTCTATTAGTATGAGAGCACCCACGATAATAGTGAGGAATGAAGAATCAGTAATCCCTAGAAACACGGAAGTGATCAAGAACACTAAAGTACAATGTAATCTCACTCTAGAGGAGTTGTTAAAGGTAAAACCAGAATTGTGGAAACATGTAGCAAATCAATTCCCCGAGCTTGCTACTACTCCCTCACAAATAGGATCACGAAATAAGGTACCAGAAATACCCGTAGAAAAGATTGGAGATGTAAGTGAAGGAGAGGAAGGTAACACGTATCTTCCGATAACCCATCGGGGCTACACCATGAAAGCCATCTTAGATTCAGGAGCCGGAGTAGCCATAGCTACCACCGCTTTATGAAAACGTTGGGGTAAGCCAGCACTCAGACCTACCAGGATGAAGCTACAAATGGCTGACGGACACATAGAAAAACCATTAGGCTTACTAGAAGGCATATCTCTCACCACTTGTGGTGTAGAATTTGAGCATACCTTTTCCATTTGTGATTTTAGTAAAAATCATGCTTATGAGATGATATTGGGACGACCATTCATGCGTCAGTTGCAAATTGTACAAGATTGGGGAACTAATTCTTTGTACTTGCAACATTTAGGAGTGACTACCAAAGTCAATCTTCAAGACTATTCACATCGAGATGTACCCCCAATACAATGAAATACCATCCATAAGACACCAGTAGAAACGGAATCCGTGCACTCATTAGAATCAGATCCTTCTTGGTTGCATGAGGATACTCATTTATGGATGTGTAAAGTAGCCAAACAAGAGGAAGAAAGGTTAGAAGCCAGGACCTTAGGTGCAGAACAACATCCACGAACCCTTCAAGATCCAGCCTACGCACCTGTAGTATTCCCAGACGAAGAGTTTGAACCCCATGGTTGGGCAGAAATCCTAGCAACCATGGATGTAGCCATCCATGAAGAACAATGGACACCCCACTGTGATGAGGATGGCTATGACATTTCAGTTTTCACGATAGAGCCAATCATGTGCGATGCAATTTTAGAAGAGTGTGAACCTAACACTGATGCATTTGAGGATGCAAGCGATTTTGATTTAGAATCAATTATCATGGACCCACCCTTTGCATCAGAGGAAGAATATTTTTTCGAGGTAGAGACTCACACTCAGAGACACGAGGAAATTACGAATGAGGTGAGGTTAGCCACTCAAGTGACTAGCAAAAGTAAAGGCAAGAAAAGAAAGAAGAAAGACACCATGACAGAAAAAGAAGAAAGAAGAGCTAGTTGCCCTATTGCGCGAATATAGAGATGTTTTTGCTTGGAGTTACAAAGATTTGAAAGGAGTAGATCCAGATATATGTTGTCATAGAATCCCTATGACTCCAGATGCAAAACCGACAAAACAGAAACCTTACACGTACAATGATAACTACGCTGCGAAGATTAAAGAGGAGATAGATCGCTTGATAGAAGCAGGATTCATTTACGAAATTGAGCATACCGAATGGGTATCTCCCATTGTGGTTGTGCCCAAGAAGAATGGAAAATTGTGTGTGTGTATTAACCTTAAAAAAGTTAATGCCGCAACGTTTAGAGATAGTTATCCTCTTCCTATCACAGAACATCTATTGGAAAGAGTTGCGGGCAAGGAAGTTTACAGCTTTCTTGATGGATTTTCAGGCTATAATCAAGTAGCCATTGCCCCAGAAGATCAACACAAGACGGCATTTGCCACTGAATGGGGCATATTTGCATTTCGTGTGATGCCATTTGGCTTAACAAATGCACCCGCCACTTTCCAGCGACTCATGTGTCATGTTTTTAAGGAATTCCTACGCAAGAGTTTGGAAGTATATGTCAATGACTTATGTGCACATTCAAATGTAAGACAGACGCATATCCCAGAGTTAGACAAATATTTGACAAATGTCGAGAATATCAGGTTTGTTTGAACCCAGAAAAGTGCGTTTTCATGGTCAGACAAGGCAAAATTCTAGGACACATTGTGTCAAAAAATGGAATCTCTACGGATGAGGAAAAAGTAAAAGTAATTGCAGATCTACCTAGACCAACTAACATGAAAGAGGTACAAGCATTTATGGGCCATTGCGGTTATTATAGGAGATTCAAACACATGTATGCAATCATAGCCAAGCCTTTGTACTCTCTTTTAACCAATTTCGAATGGACAAATGAATGTGAAAATTCATTCAATGAACTTAAACGATGCTTGTGCTCAGCACCTATATTGACAACCCCAGATTGGAGTAAGCCATTCCATGTACATGTGGATGCATCCAATTATGCCATAGGATGTGTGTTAGCACAACCCACGACTGAAGGTAACATAGATCTCCCCATAGCTTACGCGAGCAGACAATTGAACGCAGCAGAAAGAAATTACACCACGACGGAACGAGAAGGATTAGGGATGATCTACGCAAGTTTAGGCACTACTTGTTGGCCAACAAATTCAAGTTCTTTACAGATCATCAAGCCCTATTGTACCTAGTCAACAAACCATGTAACACAGGACGATTGATACGTTGGTTTCTATTACTCATGGAGTATGATTTTGAAGTAGTAGTCAGGAAAGGGAAGACACATCTTAGAGCTGACCACCTTTCGAGATTAACCTCAGGAGAAGCTCCTCAAGGAGTAGCGGATGATCTACCAGATGCATACTTGTTTAATCTTGAGATAGCACCAGAATGGGCTAAGCCTTTAGTCCCTATTCTCACATATGGACCCAAGAATCCTAGGATAAAGATCAAAGAGGGAGAGATTAAGAAGTCTCAGAGATACCAAATAATAGCAGGAAGCATATATAAACAGGATAATCAAAAGATTCTTGCTTGTTGTGTAGATGAATCAGAACATGCGAATTGGTTGCAATTAGCACATGTAGGTGCACTAAAGCAACATCATTCAAAACATCGAACATTACAGACTCTGCATAGATTAGGAGTATATTGGCCTTTGATGGAAGCAGATGTCTACAAGTTGTGTAAGGAATGCAACGTTTGTTGTGAAAGACCACCAGTAGAGCATGCTACATTATATCACGTGTCTCTCACACCAGACTGGAGTGAACAATTAGTGACATACTTGAGGACGAAGACATTCCCTCAAGGCATGACCTTAGCTCGACAACGTAGTCTAGAGCAGGAAGCTCACGACTATTCACTTATTGGCGATAACCTATACAAAAGAGGACGAGATGGATATCTAAGACAATGTGTTCATGAGAGCGATTATCTGAGCATACTAGAGACTGCACACCAAGGTGTTGCAGGAGGTCATTTTGGACCCGATAGGATAATCAAAGCCATCCTCTTTGCAGGATTATGGTGGCCCACTCTTCACATGGATGCTCATACCTATGTAAAGAGATGTGATGTGTGCCAAAGAACTCAGTTTCCTACTCGCAGAGATGAAATGCCATTGAAACCCATGATGGGCGGACGTGCATTTTCAAAGTGGGGTATAGACTTTGTAGGACCCATTAACCGCCCTACAAAAGGTACACATGCGGAATACATTATTGTTGCCACAGATTATCTTACGAAATGGGTAGAGGCAAAAGCCACACAAAAGAATGATGCACACACAACTGCAAAATTCTTATTTGAAAATGTCTTTACAAGATATGGATTGCCTATAGAGTTAGTGAGCGATCGAGGCACTCACTTTCTAAACCAAGTCATTGAATATTTGTTACAGGATTTTATGGTGATTCACAAGAAATCCGCACCATATCATCCTCAGGCCAATGGTCAGGCTGAAAGCACTAATAAGATCCTTTGTAACGAACTGACAAAACTCGTGAACAACAAACGTTCAGATTGGGACAAACAGTTACACCACGCTGTTTAGGCATATCGAGTGGCCTACAAGACCGTACTCAATGCAACTCCCTTTCAGATGGTTTTTGGTCAGAATGCTGTGCTTCCTTTGGACTTCTTGATACCGACCCTTAAGGTTGCACAAGAACATCAGTGGACCGGCCATGAATTATCAGCGAGAATAATGGACTTGGAACGATTAGGAGAAACCAGGCTAAAGGCAGCAGCAGGAATATATGCAGCAAAGAAGCGACAGAAAGCATATTTTGATGCACATGTGAAAGATAAAGGCCTAAAAGAAGGAGATTTAGTTCTAGTATATATGCTAAAGCAACACGCACGTAAGTTAGAAAAGCGAGGTTATGGACCTATGATCATTAACAGACTCTCAACAAGTGGAGCAGTACAATTAGCCACTTTAGAAGGAGATATAATGCCTAATTACATTAGTGGTTGTAGAGTAAAGTTATATCAGGAACCTCTTGCTGAGGATATGCTTAGACGACTCATGTTGGCAAAGAAGCGTAAGGAGGAAGAAAATAGAATACGAGCGGAAGCTCAGGCAGAAGCAATAGAACGCATTAAACGCATGAAGTTAAGAGGACAAGGACTAGGGAGAGAACATTATAACCATCTGGAAACTACACCCAGATACCCCATGGCCATGTGTCAAGTAAAGTCAAACACTCATCCTAGTATAGTGGACAGGAGACCATTCATTACAGTCAGGCTAGAGCACGGCAACCCTTGCCAAGAGCTCAGGGCTTTAATTGACTCAGGTGCTGCGACTAGTGCGATTAGATGGTCCCACTATAAGGATTCAGGAATAGAAATGCGGCCAACTGAGGCATACCTCATAGGCCTAGGAGGCATGGAAACCCCTTGCATGGGTGAGGTGGACCTTCCTATCCTCATTAAGGATGTGACCATGACAGTGAAGCTACTAGTGTGCCATGATGACGACCTGATAGAACCCCTAATCCTTGGCCAAGATTGGCTATACGATCACTCAGTGGACCTAAATCTTAGACAAGGCTCCTTACAGATTGGAACCTTAGAGCAGAAGCGAGTGATACCGCTTGACTTCCCTAATTGCATTCCGATTGAGGTTTGTAACCCTAGACCCTATGAAACGCATGCGACGGAAGACCGGAAGATCTTGGGTCAGACCAGTCACGTTACGTCTACACCAACCCACACGGGCTTGGCTAGGGACAGTTGTCAATCAGAAGGACGACAGGAGATCTTCCCTGGGGCTTCCTGCAAACTAGAAGGGGCAGCTACCCAACCGCTAGGGCCGATGGGCACAATCAGCGGTCAGGTGGGTTGCATGAGCGGCCAAATGAGCACAACACCCTGCGGTGCTCATCCTTCCAAACTTGTTGCGGACTGGCCTAGATTAAAGATAAATAACGAATCACTTCCTAATGGGCAGGTCACGCAAGTGTTGGATCTCCCTTCTTTTCCAAAGCAGAGCGTCCATTGGACCTCTCAAACCCAACCTCGAAGGAGTCAACCACAACAGAGGAACCCAGACCAACGACACCACCAGACAAGGCAAGGAAAGCAGCAGTATCAACACCACAGAACAAGTGGCACGAAACAAATATGGGTGCCAAAAGGACAGCAACCACAGGCTATTGGCAACACTGCAGACGAGAGCAGGACAAAGTTTCAACAGAAGCAGAGTCAGCATCCAAAGTCCCCTCGATCTTCTTCCCCAAGTACAAATACTCGACAGATTTGGATCGCCAAGAAGTATCTTATCAATCGACCCACACCCATGCAGATTTGGGTACCCAAGCAATGTATTATAGCCCAACCCTCTAGCCATGTAATGTATACCCCTCAGAAATCTTTCCATCCCTCAATACCATCAAACCCGATACCACTTTTTGTCCCCCAGCAGAAACATACCACCCACTCCAAGACTCTTAGGAAATGGATACCTAAACGTATCCAAACGTCTTCTTGTACCCCATTATCTAACAATTCTCCCACCCCGTTTAAACTCCACCCTTGTAATAATTCACCCTCAACCAAACCTTGTATAAATTCATACACCCAAACCCCACATCATGCATAATAAAAGCTCATCAAGAATTGTAGGCATAATCTGAACCATGTAGGTGTCTAGAGACCTGCATTAGCTCTGCAAAAAGATCATTGCATCAATCACTTCACGACACTTGGCTACACGGGTTACACATCGGTTATGGAAAGGGATTGCGGTCTCACCTTAATGGGATCATAATTAATTTCCATACTAATGTGTTAATCTTTTGTAGCAGATCTTTTCCATTAGCTCATCAGTCATCATGCAAACCGAAGTAGGACCATCAGAAGCTGGCCCAAGC
This sequence comes from Ceratopteris richardii, assembly GCA_020310875.1. Taxonomy (NCBI): domain Eukaryota; kingdom Viridiplantae; phylum Streptophyta; class Polypodiopsida; order Polypodiales; family Pteridaceae; genus Ceratopteris; species Ceratopteris richardii. The sequence goes on from CM035420.1 coordinate 27,571,982, forward strand.
ACACCAATGGCCAATATTGGCGAATTACTCGCGGAATCTTATCCTCCGATGCAACCACCAGAGTTTCAAGGTTTTCCAGGACCCATGCCAATCGATGATCCTCCTAGAGGATATACTGAGAAGATTCATCGTAATTCTCATTGGTTTCAAGGCCTAGCAGGACCATTAGCAGACGCTGATTTCATATTTGAGGCCAATTTGGCATTTGATCTTCGCACATGGACCAAGTACCAGCTCTTGTCAAGAGAATTTGAAAGACTACAGAATACACAAGATCTAACGCACGTTTGGGCACGAGCGGGATTTACAGAGTATTTTAGCGACCCTCTGCCTAAACCCGATTTTTACAGATGTTTTTACTTGGTAACCACCTTAACAGCTTCAGAAAACAAGGATCTACCTGGCACATTCATGTTACCATCCTTGGTAAATGATCCTCCATTCAGAAGGTTTTATTTGTCTAAAGATTTAATTCGCGTAGCTCTGAAAATACATGGAACACACACTCCGACGGAGCAAGAACGACTAGTCCCAGAGCAGATGAAACGTGGTGATGTTACTAAGTGGGAGGATATTTCTGCTATAACACCTGAGCTCTCTAAGCCATTACGGATATGCATGCAGCACTTTGCTTTCCCAGCTCAGGATCATTTTACCATGCCTCACAAGAGAATCTGGTTTGGATTGTACTTAGCATGTACTGGACCGCAAACGGTTGATCTAGCCAGCTGGATCATTGATCAGCTCTATTTGGCACAACATAGGTGGGAGCGAAAGAAGGTAATCAATGGGTGCTGCGCCCTCACCAGGATCATATATATGTGCTTGGCGTATGACTTACCAATTGAGCGTGCCATGACCAGTGAGGAACTGAAAGCATTTAAAGGCACCACTAGGAAGGCTAGAAAGTCTAGCAAAGGCAGAGCCGGAAAACGCATGAGAGGCACTATCCCGTGCCTACAAGTCCCAGAATCACCCTCGCGACAACCATCTCCAGAGCAGTCACCAACAGCAGCCACTCCCACGGTACCACCAATTCGTATACGGTTATCAAGACCAGTTACGCCGAAGGGCACCACCAGTACTGTTGCACCCCAAGCAGCCACCACCACAGAACCTATCACCATAGCAGCTGAACTTCCCACCACTATTGGTGCGGAAGCTTTCTCTTTTCCAATACCCCATTTAGAAGCAGAACAAACAGCACCACTGGATCCAACTTTTGATTTTGAAATGCTCAATGCATTCTCCAATGAGTTCCAGTTTTCAGAAGGACAATTGTTTTCTCAAGAATTTGAAAGGCCTAGCTACCCTACCACACCCAGGGATCAACCACAAGGACAGATTGTGTCTAGCTCTGATGACGAAAGAACAGCAACCGATGACGACGAAGGCGATGAGGAAGCCAGCCAGGGAACTCAGGAATCCCAAGAGCACGAACAGACAGACGGTCAAGGCCAACAAACAGACACACATGGTGATACAAGTACCCATGAAGATGAAACTTACGAAGCAGCAGCTTACACACTGGCTATTAAGAAGCTGTATAGAACTATGGAAAACGTTTGGGCACGCAAAAAGCTAACTGAGGAAGAGAGTCAAGCGATAATAGAACAAGAACTTGTCACAGGCGGATTCGAAGACGCATACATCAAAGGATTCAGAGAGTTAGTCAAATCAGTAGGCTCCAACGAAGCACTTAGGTACTTGCAAAGAAAGCCACTACCACAGTTTGACCCCCGCAGAGTACGACTACTTTCAAAGCCCGGCGAATACATTCGTGTACCAACAGGAGCACAGTCTTCAGAACAAGCCAGGGAGGCACGCCTCGTCACCGAAAGCTCGTTGGCAGTAGAAACCATCCTTGTAGATTCCCCACCCCGCGCTACAACTGTACATACCTCAGTAGTCACTGAAGTACCGACCACCCCAACCACTCCTCCATCACCGCCCATCCCTCCAGCCTCCCCTATTCACCCTCCTTCTCCCAGACCAACATCTTCATTCGCCGGTGGCGTAGCAGAAATCGTCTTTACGACCACTCACCCCACAATTCCTGCACCCATTAGACCCAGTCTACCCCCTCACACATCCACCTTTCCATTCAACCCATTCCTCCATCCATCTTTTCCATCCTTCCCCACAACTCCAAGACCTCTTTTTCCATTCCCACCGCCCTTAACCTTCTCCCCCGTCTCACCTCCCTGACCCACTGTAACCCCTCTTTCCCCTTTCCACCCAGCTGCACCAGCCAGTCCCCCTGTAGATTACTCCTCAACCTTTGTAAATCCCGTATTTACACCAGCACGAGTACCCACGATCACACCCATATTCACGGTCACCGCACTAGATACGTCCACTGACATGGACATCTCACCACCCACTGCACCATCACTCACTTCACTCATGGCACAAACATTTTTAGGCACATCACAATTTTCAACAATCACTACATCATCCACCTTCCCACCCCCATTCCCCATTCCCGTTGCATCTACACCAACTGCATCTTCATTTAGCACCCCATTAATACTATCACCCACTGTAGATAATGCATTCCAACAGATGTTCATGTGTATGATGCAAGTAAGAGATGAGTACACATCTCTTGGCGATAATTACCAGCAGCTGCAGAGGACAACCAATGACTTACAGTCGCAGCTTAATTTATTGTCTATTGAGAATGCCTCTCTGAACACCCGATACCAGGAATTACGCGAGGCATATCACAAATTGGAACTAGAAAGCGAAGAAAAGACCAAGGAAGCCACTGCTGACCTGGATAACTTATTAAGAGCCCAGACAGTCCGCAATGCAATGCTAACACGAAACATGGGCTTACTACGAAGACACCTAGCAGCCGCCAAGGAAGAAAACCAGCGCTTACAGGATCAGAACCGAGAAAACTTAGAAGCAGCGCTCGACCACCCAGACCAACCACTCAGTCCTAGCAGGTTCAAAGCCATTCCTTCAGACTCGATAATGCTGCTAGACGATCATGTAAGATTACTAGATGAATACGACCGCATGAACGAGGAGTTACAAAAACTCAAAGAAGATCACAAATTACTCCAGTTACGAGAACCGGCACACCAAGACATACCAGCACCTGTGGACCCCTCCCCTGACCTCCTAGAGGAACTCAACTCATTACGGGCCCAGGTATCACACCTTGAATCAAGGATCGCAGTATATGAAGCACCACCAAGGCCAGATTCCCCACCTGAGCTACCAGCTGAGGAAGAAACTGTCACCATCCCGGTGGAGGAAACGTTTGAAGAAGCATACGAGCCACAACCCATCCCAGGCGGACGCGTCACGGCCGAAGGTCAGATGACGTACGAACTTCCAACCCCCGCGTGGATGAAGACTATTGAAGAACTTGGAACAACGCACTCAGCTAGAGTAGAGGCACAATTACATGCCATGGCGATGATAGAAGAAAGAATATTACAGTCTCCATTCTTTGCTCATTTGGCCCCGCGACGATACATATCTGGGCATGAGCTACAGTATAAACCGTATTTTATGTTCATGGCCGAATACCAGTTAGACATTGAGAAAGAGACAGGTAAGAAACCATCGCATGCAACTCAATTCGAGGCGGATGATTTGCCACTAGATGCACAGCAAGGAAGGATCTATCAACCAGAGTGGCGAAAAGATTTACTACAGTAGTATCCAGAGATGATGAGTACATGGGTAAAGGCACCTTTGCATTTGAAGTACAACCCGTGTTGGGGACCAGTACCACGACGCCGCTCCTGGACTGCCTTTGCTATTAAGGTACAAAACAATAAGCAGTGCCAGGATTGGTTGAATTACCCCTATTTTAAGCCACCCATTGAGTTACCAACTGTTGGCTACATGATGGCTACAATTCGTCACTGGCTCCCTAGATTAAAGCATATGGATGATATAGCGGCACATATGACTGTCAAAATCTTTGACATGATGCAAATGATTTTTAAAGTCTTCCGACGTGTCAAGGCACCTCATGTCAACACCCCGGGCTTTGAGCATGGCAATTTCGATCTGGTATATGATATGAGTAAAACGCCATCGCTACGGGTGTGTTATGCCTGGCACTGCAGAATAAAGTACCTACCGGCGTGCTACAAGCAGACGTTCGAAGAGATGTTCACAACCAGCTTCTGGGAATACCATTCAGAGGTATTCATAAGCAGGCCTACACATTTATTACAATTATTTGCCTGTGAACGAATGGTCTATTCCACACACTATCAGCTCCCGCCCCCAGAAGAACCGCAACCAATCGATTGGGAGAAACTCGAGGTAGATCTGGCCCGAGGCATTCGTATCTCCGAGCACACCCTCGCTCAAGACCTCCTACAGAACTATATCCGACAGACCTCACAACAAGGTTCTGTCAGGGACGACAGAAGCGAGAGGGAGGGGGGTGTTGGAAGCAGCCAAAGGCACAGACGACACGAAAGCATGTAACGACGGAGCAGGGAGCCAGTCAGATCAATTTCTCAAACAAATATGTTTTTTATCACTTTTCAAAACATTCAACAGTGATGTTTATCAGTAATTGTAACATATGTAACATAGAAAACCCCATTTTGTAATCCATAACTCCATTTTGTGCAAGCCGAGGAGTCCTCGAGCTTGAGGAGCTTAGGTAGAATGCGCGTACCAATTTTGGTTATTTTTAGATACAATTTCTCAAACAAATATGTTTTTTATCACTTTTCAAAACATTCAACAGTGGTGTTTATCACTAATTGTAACATATGTAACATAGAAAACCCCATTTTGTAATCCATAACTCCATTTTGTGCAAGCCGAGGAGTCCTCGAGCTTGAGGAGCTTAGGTAGAATGCGCGTACCAATTTTCGTTATTTTTAGATACCGTTTACCCTTCCAAATAGCCTCTAGGACCTAATTTTTAACTATGCCGGTCACTAGATGTGAAACCGGTCAAAACTAGTCTAGAAACTATAAAAAGAGCTAGAGAGCTCATTTTTGAGGTTAGTTAGTGTGAGCTAGTGTGAGCTTAGAGCTATTTTGAGCTTGTAAGAGTGTTCTTGAGTAATAGAGCTAATTTCTCACCTTCCATTGTGTCTTGCTTGTCTCTTCGTAGTGTGTGTGTATGTGTGTGTGCATTTCTATGCTTCTCACCTTCACTCTCACTTCATCTCACATTCACGATCTTCATATCACTCCTATCTCTTCCGCGGATTGACATTAAGGAGGTGGAGCTTCTTAACGTGGTTCTCACCATTGTGCTAGAGCAACACACCCTAACACCAGACGTCACCCCTCCACCCCGAAGAGTCCGACCATTCACACTCCGACTTCCAAGACGCAGCACCGACGGCTCTACCTTGATATTCCCTCCCATCCCAACCGATCTTGAATTTCCCAGTGGTGCACCTTTGGAAGAACTCACGAATGAAGATTTCGAACAATTATTACAAGATGTAGAGCTGGAGGCAGAAGAAGCACAACAAGTGGAGAATGCGCAAACGCAGGCAACAACCTCCCAAGTACCTGTCACCACAGTTGAAGTGGATCAAGAGGATGATGAAGATGAAGAACAGGAGGAAGATGAGGAGGATTATGATCAAGAGCATCATGATGAGCAACAAGAAGTGCACGAAATTGTAGGTGCACCTGCATATACAGCTCAACTACAAAGGTTATACGACACAATCAAAGCAGTGCAAGAAAGGCATCAACTCTCTCTTGTGTCAGGTCAAGCTTTGATGCAAGAAATGCTATCAGATGATGGGGTGGATCAACATTTCATTGACACCCTCAAATTAGTGTCAGAGTCTTTAGGAGTTCCGGAGGCTGTCCACACAGCAGTCCGTCAGTCTGTGAGGTATGACAAACGCAGAGTCGACACATTACCACGAGCAGGTAAGACTATCAGGATGCCCGTCACAGAACAAGAGGTAACCATTGAAGCCGCAGCTACCCCCACCACCACCATTGACCTCTCTACCGAAACCTTCGTTCAGACATCACCCATCTCACCCCAGCATCCCCCATCACCACCTTCTCCACCCCCACCACCACCTCCCACCGTGGAAGAAACGCGAGTCATCACCTCTACCTTCACTTATAACCCACCCTCAATCACATCATTTTCCTTTCGAGAACCCACCTCACAAGACACCCTCTTCTCTTTCGTCACCAATCCCTTGTACACTTCAACCCTTCTACCCTCCGAACCCATAATTGGCCATCCCATAATTCCAAGTGTGGTTGGAAACCCGGCACCCACCGAAGGCACCCTGTGTTTCCCAGCCTATTCCCCAATATGGGTACCTCCATTCCATGACCCTCACTTCCCATCTGGCCCCTACACCTCTTTCAACCTGACCTCACCACCCCAATACCCGTCCTTTGTGGAGCAGTTCATCCGCTCTCCAATGTTTCAGAGGCACATTTCCCCGCTGTTTGCAACGACATCAATTTACACGAACACCACGCTCACTTCACCTACCATACCCACCTACATGGTAGCCCCTGTACACACCACTCTGTCTGACCCAATGGACATTTCACCCACCACAGCACCTCTCCCCACGATTCCACCATCTCCCCCTCCCTTACCCCCCACCTCACCACTCACCACATCATTGGCACACACAGCATTCACTACCTCCCTCCCCAATCCCACCTCCCCTGCATTCCAAACTTTTCCCCTTGCATCTCATAATGCAAATAGCGCGTTCAATACATTACTTCAGTGTGCACATCAACTACAACAAGAATACCATCAATTGGAAGAACGCACTACTGCCCTCCAGGCAGAATCTCAACGTCTGCAAGCTAGAGTCACCACTCTTGAAGCTGATTACCAAACGCTCCTAACCGAGCATATCACCTTACAGCAGGCTCACTCCGAATTGGAATCAAAGACATCAACAGTAGATGATCAAGCAGTCAAGGAACTAGAAACAGTGCTCCAAGCGCAAATGATATCTAATGCTACACTCAGACGCAACCTTGGGCTATTAAGGAAGCATATGGCAGCAGCACTAGAAGAGAAAAAGAGGCTTCAACAACAAAACCAAGACAACTTTGAAGCGGCTATGGAAGGAACTACAGGAGCAACCATTAGCCCTACCAAGTATAGAGTAGTCCCATCGGAGGACATTCGCATCTTACTTGAGGAGCATGCAAATTTCTTGGAGTCATATGAAAAGTTAGAGATTGAATGTGCAGACCTAAAGAAACAGATAGCCAGTGCCCCCACAGCTCAACAGGATCCGGTAATCTTGCAACACTCTACAGAAGAAGTAGAGACCCTCCGGAAACAGGTGGCAGAACTCCAAGCACGCCTCTTACCATATGAAAGGCCACCCTCTCCCACTGAAGAACCAGAACCTGAAACAGTAGTGGAAATCCCCGTCGATGACAGCTATGAAGAGCCGTACGAGCCAATGCCAACACCCGGTGGTCGGACTACAGAGGAAGGACAGGACACTTTAGAAATTCAAGTTCTAGATTGGGTCAAAAGGGTCGAGAAAGTGAGTAAGACACATGATGATCGCGTTGCTGTGCAAATGCAATCTCTCACAAATCTGGAAGAAACTGTCCTTCGGTCTTCTTACTTTCAAAACCTATCCCACCAATGGTTAATCACAACATCAGAGTCGCAATACATGCCTTATTTTGTCTTGCTACATGATTATAATGCAGAAGTTAAAAGACATACAGGGAAGGAGCCCACGTTTGCCACTCAATTTGAGCCAGAGGACTTACCGACAGATGCGTGTGCGGGCTCGATTTTCCAGCCTAATTGGCGTGCACGTCTACTAACCGATTACCCTGAGATGATGAGCACCTGGGCAACCATGCCACTGTATATCAAGTATAATCCATGCTATTTCCCAATGGTACATCGCAGATCTTGGCAAGCATTTGCGATCAAGGTACGCAACAACAAAGAATGCTCGGCTTGGGTTAACTATCCATATTTTGCTCCACCTCGAGGGACCCCAACCGTAGCCTACATGATATCAACAATTCGGCACTGGTCTACATGTCTAAATAATGTACCCGACATAGCAGCGAAAATGTGTATGAAGATATTCGAGCTCATGACCATTGTCTTCAAAACCTTTCGGAATGTACAAGCTCCATACATCTCTGCCCCTGGATTCTCTCAAGGTAACAAGGATTTAGTCTACGACATGAGCCAGACTCCCTCGGTTACTATAATCTTTGCCTGGCATGCACGAATAAAGTACTTACCCGCATGCTTCAAGCAGACATTTGAGGAAATGTTCTCTACGGGATTCTAGGAATATCATTCAAAAATTTTCATTCCCAGACCCACACATTTGCTACATCTATTCGCAGTAGAATAAGCGATCCATGCAGATCAGTTACGTCTGCCACATCCGGACATTCCAAGACCAATTGATTGGGATTGTATGATGACAAACTTGACCAGAGGACTACGCATACAAGAACATCAGCTTGCCACTCAGGTTGTGGAATATTACATCCAACACTCCCAGCAACAAGGGTCTGTCAGGGACGACAGACGCGAGAGAGGGGGGGTGTTGAGAGCAGTATGGGCACCCAAGGACTGACTAGACAAGGAAGCCAGCGGAGAGAGTCAGAGCGAGGTGAAGGATTGAGTAGACAAAGCAGTCGACGCAAATCTGGCAGATAGGCCCTTCAAATTTTTCCAAATCAACATCTTTATAATAGTGATTCTTATCACTAACAATCATTGTAAATACCATTTCATATTTTTGTAGCTCCATTTTGTGCAAGCCAAGGAGTCCTTGATCTTGAGGAGCCTTAGAAGTACCTACATATCAATTTTCGTATTTTTTAGACTCCGTTTAAGCCCTCAAATTGGCCCTGGAACCTAATTTTTAACTAGGCCGGACACTAGGTCTGGACAAGGCCAAAACCTAGTCAAAAACTATAAATAGAGCTAGAGAGCTCATTTTTGAGGTTAGCTTGCAATAGTTTTGAACTTGTATGAGCTTTTTCAAAGTAATCTAAGAACTCCATTGCTTCTCACTCTTTGTCTTACTGTGTGTGCGTGTGTGTGTGTATGTGTGTGCATGTTAGTGTGCTTCTCAGTCACGCACTTGTGCCTTCACTTGCTCGAGGTCTTCATACCATCCTCACGTCTTCCCGGATTGACATTAAAGGAGGTGCTACTCATCACTGAGCTACACATCTGCAAACCTTTTTGTTTTGTAGACCCATTTACATCCAATGATCTTCTGACTATTTGGTTTAGGAACCAAATCCCAATTCTCATTTTCCATCAATGCATCATATTCCTCCTGCATAGCTTTTTCCCAATTCTTCTTCCCTTTGGCTGCATCATATGTGAACGGACCTTCATCTGCTTTTAACATGTAAGCATAATCTTTAGTAGTCAAGAATGAAGTATCATAGCTATACCTTGCAGGTTGCCATTTGTGCCTAGATGACCTTCTGAGTTCTCCACTTCTAGAAGTTTCTGGTTCATCACATTCTGGATCAAACCTTGGCACTTCTTCAATCTCAACTTGTACTTCATTGTTCTCCTCTTCATCAAATATCTGAACTTTTGATTTACCTTTTTTCTGATTCACAACTTCTTCAACATCTGCATGAACATTAAGTGTATCTGCATACCAAGTACCTTGCTCATCAAATGTAACATCCTTAGACACAAGGAATTGCTTTGTGGATGGACTCCACAACCTATAACCCATCTGCTTGTCATCATAACCAATGAATACATACTTCTCTGCTTTAGGTTCCAATTTATGTCTCAATTGAGATGGCACATATGCATGTGCCAAACATCCAAATATTTTACAATGATCCAATGTAGGTCTCTTACCCCACCAAGCTTCATATGGTGTCATACCCTGCAAGGCTTTACATGGTAACCTATTGACCAAATATGTGGCTGTGTTCACAGCCTCAGCCCACAAATAATTAGGGCAATTTTTCTCCTTCATCATTGATCTTGCAAACTCAACAAGAGTTCTATTTCTTCTCTCTGCTACCCCATTTTGTTGAGGAGAGTACCTGCAAGTAACCTCTCTCTTTATACCTGCATTCCACAAATAATCACTGAACTCATTAGAGAAATACTCTCCCCCTCCATCTCACCTTAGACTCTTCAATTTTTGACTTGTAATTCTTTCTGCATATGCATGATAGTGTTTAAATGTATTAAATACTTCTGACTTGTCTTTGATCACATAGATTGTGATCCACCTGGTAGCATCATCAACATATATGACATAATATCTTGAACCACTTATACTGAAGTCCTTTGAAGGACCCCACACATTTGTATGTACCAATTCAAGTCTTTCTCAATACATAAAACCATGTTTATTATATGATTGCTTATGAGCCTTACCTAACTAACATGCTTCACATTTGTATGTCATGTGTTGACCTGCAACCTTAGGCAATCCAAGCACTGAACCATTGTTAACCATTTCTTTGACACCTCTTTCATTAAAGCGTCCAAGTCTTTTATGCCAAAGATCCAATTCAGACACCTTTTACTCTCCATATGTAAACATAGCATGTCCAATATTACCTTGTATCTTTAATGTGAAGAGCCTTCCTTCCTTCTTTCCTGTAACAATTTATTTATACCCTTGACTAAGGTCTTCAACATAAACTCCATCATTAGTGAACCTTACCTCATATCCTTTTTCCACAATTTGTCATACACTAATCAAGCTCTTTGGAATTGTAGGAACATACAAAACCTTACTCAAGAGAGTACTTCCATCTTTGGCTTTAACTAAACCAATTGACTTCACTTTGTGCTTTGTATTGTCACCTGTTTGAACTGTGTGATTGATTGTCTTATAATCTAGGTCAGTCATCAAAGCAATGTTTCCACTCAGATGATTGCTACATCCTGAGTCAATATAAAATACTCTCATGTCTTCATGTGAGGCTTCACATGTTGCATTCATAATAAGAGTTGAATCTTCTTTCTGATCTGATGCATAATTATAGTAGGTGTTATTGTAGGATTGATTTTGGAAGTTTCTTCCTCCACTTCTTCCAAAAGAATTCCTACCACCTCTACCTCTGAAGTTTCCTCTCTGATATCTCCCACCTCTTCCTTTTGATTAAAATTCTGATTAAAATTACCATTGCTTTGATTATTATGCCAACAATCATGAGATAGATGATTGGTCTTACCACATATCCAACAAGCTCTGACATTATCTTTGTTATTTCTGCCTCTTCCTCTACTTCTACCACTTCCTCTTCCTCTTAGGAAGTTTGCTTGACTTGGAGTACCTTCATCTTCAACTGATTTTTGCTTTCCTTTGCTAGATTTCTTCTTGTCTTTAGAATACATTGCATGACCTGCACTCTTATCAACATCTCCTTTGATATCATTCTCAAAAGTTAGCATATGTCCTAAAAATTGATTCAAATCAGGAGTGAAATGATCTAATGAAAGTTCTGTAGACAAAATAAAAGGCTTCCACTTCTCATCTCCTCTTAGCCCTATGAGAATTTGTCTTACCAACTTTTCTTCAATATCTTCATCAACTGCACCTAAAGAATCAGCAACATCTTTCATCTTTGTCACATAATCAGATATTGATTGTGAAGCCTTCTTCTTAAATGTGGTAAACTCTGCCCATAATGAAGCTTTCCTTGATTTGGTTGTATTCTGAAAATGCTCTTCCAAAGCATTCCAAATGTCACTTGCACTTTCAAGTCCTCTGATATGAGGAAGCAAATAATCATTCACTGCCATGTAGATTATGCTCCTTGCTTGAGCATCCTTCTTCATCCAAATCTTTATATCTGCAAGCTCCTCCCTAGTTGGAACACTAAGATCTTTGAACTCTGGCTTTTCTTCCTCTCCTCTGATGTATCCCATCAGATATTTGCTCATAAGATGAGCTTCCATTCACATAGACCAAGTTGGATAGTTCTCTCTATCCAACTTCTCAATTTGGAGACTATCTCCCATCCTTCCTTCACCTATACTATCAAATCTTTAATCCTTATAAGGAATGAATGTACCTTAGCTTAAAATGTTGCTCCTTTTGATCCTTTGATAGCCTTTATGTGTCTTCCTTCAGTCCTTCTTCCACACTTTATCCTTTTGAACCTTCAAGGTGTGAAATTTGTATATCTGCAGCACTCGGAGTCTTCCTTTCCTCAATTTTGATACTTCTTGCTCTGATACCACTGATGGAGAATGTTGATCTCCAAAATAACAAGCTATCCTTGATGTTAGACCACCTCTATATCAAGAATAACTCTAAACTCCAACCAATTTTGGAAGACAAGCACCAAACTATCAAAATTCTAACTAACTGTGAAGAAAGTCATTTCATAGAAAAGTCTGCTGCACATTATTGACTCATTGATTAATCATTTGTGTAAATTTTCTAATGAAACTTTGTAGAATGTGTCGCCTAGAGTTTGCGTACCTCCTCCAAGTTAAAACGCTTCAAAATCTTAAGTAGATTATGAGAAATGCTTCAAACAATCTACCTATGTGTGAAACAGCCTTCTTGTAGAGTCGACTTTGACACCTGTAACTTCTAACACATAGTTCTCCCAATCTAGAACCCATTTAAGCGAATGCTTTTAGCTATAGATGGCTTACCTTCCAACTTAGATTTTGACTCCTCACTTGTGTAAAACTTTACACTATGCTCTGAGAACTGATCATTTCTTTGACCATCAAGATTGCACCTGTTTCAGAAGACACTCAATACTTTCTCACATATAGATGTTCCTACACAAAATTCTCTCAGCCTGTTTGCAATCAGACTCTCAAACATTAACCATAGATAGATTAACTATCGAATTAGATGTGTACAAAATGATTTTTGACAAAATCAAACACAAAAGGAGAACTAGAGAAAATATCGATGCGCAATTCTCTCAACATTCTTTCTATTCAATTCTTCATACATCTGATGGATGACACATACAATACTCATCATCTATTCATCTATTTTTCATCTATACTTCATCTCTCTCTCCTATACAACCATCTCTCTCTCTCTCTCTCTCTCTCTCTCTCTCTCTCTCTCTCTCTCTCTCTCTCTCTCTCTCTCTCTCTCTCTCTCTCTCTCTCTCTCTCTCTCTCTCTCTCTCTCTCTCTCTCTCTCTCTCTCTCTCTCTCTCTCTCTCTCTCTCTCTCTCTCTCTCTCTCTCTCTCTCTCTCTCTCTCTCTCTCTCTCTCTCTCTCTCTCTCTCTCTCTCTCTCTCTCTCTCTCTCTCTCTCTCTCTCTCTCTCTCTCTCTCTCTCTCTATATATATATATATATATATATATATATATATATATATATATATATATATATATATATATATATATATATATATATATATATATATATATATATATATATATATATATATATATACATATGAGTATTGATTCGTCATAACTTCAAGTATATTGAAGTATTTACAAAACTAATGTACATATATTTAAAGAACTTTGCATCCTGAATCTTCTCTTCACATCTTCGCTTCTAGCCTTCATATAATCACCAATTGTTGATTGTCCTACTCCAACAGTGAGATCATGTGGCTCAAGAAGCTCTTCAAAGACTTGGATGTGGAGGTCAAAGAGTTCACCCTATTTGGAGATAATATGTCAAGCATTCATCTAGCAAGCAACCCTATGTTCCATGCAAGAAGCAAGCACATAGAGATCCATTATCACTTCATCAGAGAGAAGGTACTAGCAAAAGAAGTGGACATCAAGTACATCAACACCAAAGATCAATTAGCAGATATCATGACCAAGTTTATGGATGCAAGCAAGTTGGAGAAGTTCAAGATCAACCTCAACTTGAAGGAGATCAATGGAGACTAACACTTGAGCTTGAGGGGGAGTGTTAGAATTTTAGCAATCTCAAGTGTGGGAACTCATGCGAAGTTGAAGTGCCACATCACTCACACGTTTTGGTAGGATATACAACCACTTTTCCACGAGTTTTCTCATCCCTTTACTCACCTAATTGATGGAGAAAAGTCGGGATCGTTTGGAGGGCATTTTTGAATTCAAATTTACAACCACATTTTTGAGCATTATATAAGCAAAGACATGGAGCAAATTCGTGGCCATCATCCTCTATCATTTGAGCACTTGTAGGCTCTCATTAGGAGTGTTTACTCCAGGTCTAAGCTAGCCCCTAGCTAAGCAAGCCCCTTGCTTGCTCGAGTTTTCTCATAGGAAGTGATCTTTGATCACCCATATCTCTTTGTGTAGTAGTCTGATTCATTTGGAAGATAGCTCATTTTGTTCCTATGATTGTAAGCTTTCTTTTCGATGTAATATTACTAAGAAATTTTCATTAAACTTGAGTATATTGAGCTTGAAAGCTCTCTGGTCTCATCTCTGTATATTCCCAAATATATGTATATTGGAAGGTACACATAGGTGCAAGCTACCAGTTTGGTCAGATTTTGGTCTGTCTTGTGCAAGGAGTTTGGCATATCTTGCATTCTCCAAATTGAGTGATATATGGCTTTTTGGAAAGCTTGGAGAGTATATTTTTATTGTGCAAAATTTCATAGGTTCAGTCTTCAGGTCCAGAGAGCAATTCAATTTTTGGTGGACTGTGGTAGTGAACTATTTGGTCCTTGGAAGGGCCTATCATTCTTCTACTGCAACTAGGAGTGGATATACTCCATCACATCCAACATGCACATAAAATCATGAGCATAGCCTACTCAACAAGTCTCCATAAGAAGTAGATGTGAAAGAATTCAAGGAAATTTTTGATAGGGTGACCCCTCTAAACTGAGCAATCAAAACAAAATAGTCAGTAGTAAAAGAAGAATGAGTAACTTATCACCACATGTCATTAATCCAATCATATGCATGGGTGAACGTAAACACCAATAAAATGATGGTGATCCACATCAATACACTAACCATGCACCTCCCACTTGAGAAACAATCTCACCAAGAACTGGTTCCACTTATCGCAATCCCTTATGATCCTATCCAAGTATTTGGAGATGAAATAAGATCCAAAACTATCAAACAAACTTCAAGTATTCACGAGAGTATTCTTCTAGCATAAAAGCAGATACAATTTTGGCATTATCTCCTCTGTATAATGGACTCTAGAAACAATCAAGTATAAATAGGAGTATACCATCTATTAATGACAAACCATGATGGGAATTGCATATAATAATCAATGAATATTATGGCTAAACACAAAGCGAACATAGGTGCCAAAATTATATATAATTGAGGCTCCAAGTGGATTATGTACCTGCACAAAAACAAGAATACATGTACTAACCAAGATCCAAAATCAAGTCTCATAGATTATGTGCAATTGGAAAGTAAAGCCATAACCAAGTGGCATAAGAAAAATAAAGAACACAATCCCACTATACATCCACTGAAAATACTATGATAAAATATATGATAGTGAAAGGTATACTAGAATTCCATCTTATCTGTTAAACACTTGAAAAATCATGCTCTTCTCTCATATTGAGTAGCTACCACAATCATCATACATGCTAAAATGGAAACCAAGATCAAAGCATAAGAGCTCACACACATTTCTCCCATTTATATTTGCATCAATGAATCTCTAAACTTCAATCTTCAACTATCTTTAGGGTTGCAAATAAAAATTTTGACAACTTATATATTGCATTTTTTATGCTCAAACTTCAAATTTTCCGAGTGAATTCTTCACTAAATTTGAATATCTCAATCCCAACTACAACTTTCATGTTGAAATTTCTCCATTTTAAACATGTAACTAAAGATATGACCTTAATACTACACTTCCATCAAAATTACTTTTGCATGTTTGTATTCTTCGATTCTTGAAATTTAGAAGTATTAATCTACACTTATGACCTTCTACAAAGTTATAGATGCTTTTTTAACCTGCACATGCCAATTTGAATCACTTCATTCTAGTCTCTAGAACATAGTTTACAGCTAAAATTTTGACATGTTATCCAAGTGATTGAAGATTGGCCTTCTACATCACTCTAAAATTTTAGAATTTTCATTGGAGTAAAATTTTGAATTCAGTTCTTCACCTTTGAGTAAATTGTAGCTTTTGTGTAAGCTAAACACAAAACTTTAAATTGAGTCTGGATATTTTTAGCTTGATTTATGGCCAAAATACCAACGTGCTATCAAGAAGACGCCAACCTACATATTCAGCTCTTGTACACTAAGCTTTCATTGAAGCTCCTTGCAACAGAACCCTTCAACATGCTAGTCTAATACCAATGAAGGAATTTGATGGGATGAGAAACAAGAGCAAGGAGGAGATGGAGGGAGAGAGATAGAGAGAGAAGAGGAGAGGAGAGGAGAGATGTGGACATATGTAACTTTGTTCCATCAAAGCTTTTTGTCAGATATCTGCCACTTGCTCTTTTGTTGGTGTATACATGACTTCAACTTCTTTATCAAGCACCTTTTCTCTTAAGAAATGATATTGAATTTCTATGTGTTTAGTTCTGGCATGAAACACATGATTAGCTGCTAAATACAATGAACTCATATTGTCTCTAAATATGATTGGAATACTCTGATCAATTCCTAGACTTTCTAATAAAGTCTTCAACCAAATTATTCCCTTTGCAGCTTCCACCATTCCTTTGTTTTTATCTTGTGTGGATGACAATGCAATTGTATGTTGCTTCTTTGAGCACCAAGAAATTAGCTTATCTCCAACATAACACAAATAGCCATGAGTGGATCTTCTATCATCTGAATTACCTACCCAATCTGCATCACTAAACACTTTTAGTCTAGTATTAGAAGTGAATCCATAATACAAACCTTCATTTTGATATATCTTAGCACTCTTTGTGCTGCAATCCAATGAGCTTGCTTTGGGCAATGCATGAATTGAGATAAGACACCAACTGCATATGAAAGATCTGGTCTTGTCAAGGTAGCATAGATTAAACTACCTACCAAACTCTGCTATGTCTTCATGTCCTTGAACTCTTCTCCTCCATACCTTCTTAATTTATGATTAACCTCCAAAGGTGTGGTTGAAGGTTTACAATTCTCCATATTAAACTTCATCAGAAGATTCTTGAGATACCTATCTTGTGTAACATACACTCCATGTTGAGAATATATGATCTCCATCCGTAGAAAATAAGACAAATTTCCCGAATCACTTATCTTGAAATCCTTTTCCATTTGCTTCTTGAGCTCCTTGATCCATTGAGCATCTCTACCTGTGATAATAATGTCATCAAAATAAATACACACATAAATGTATCTATCTTCATTTGCTTTCACTAGCAAACTACTATCTGCCTTTGAAGCTTGGTATCCAAGTTCATTCAAGAACTTGACCAATCTGTAATTCCATGCCCTTGGATCTTGCTTTAAACCATACAAAGCTCTCTTGAGCTTGAAAAAATAATCTGATCCATTTGACTCTTTGAAACCCTCTGGTTGCTCCATGTATACTTCATCTGCAATATATCCACTTAAAAAAGCATTCTTTACATCTAATTGAGATAGTTTCCAACCTTTACATGTAGCAATATCAACTATAGTTTTGATTGTAGACATCTTAGCTACTCGACTAAAGGTTTCATCATAGTCCACTCCATGTGTTTGGGCATATGCTTTGACCACAAGTCTAGCCTTGTATCTAGACACTTTTCCATCTGCAAACCTCTTTGTCTTATACACTCACTTGCATCCAATTACCTTCTGATTCTTTGGTCTTGGCACAAATTCCCATGTCTCATTCTCAAGTAGAGCATCATACTCCCATTGCTTTTTCCCAATTTTCCTTTCCTTTAGCTTCATCATAAGTGGATGAGTCTTCATCTGTCTTCATAATGTAAGCATAATCTTTGGTTGTCAAGAAAGAACTATCATAACTATACCTAATAGGTTGTTTTCTTTCTCTTGATGATGTTCTAATTTGTGCACTCCTTGAAGTCTCTCCTTCATTTTGTTCTGGATCAAACCTTGGTCTATCTTCATAATTGTGTTGCATTTCATTTCTACAAACATCAACATCAATATCTTCTTCATATACCTTCATCTTTGACTTTCCTTTCCTTTTGATTTCTTCAAGATCTCTGCATACATTGTTTGATTCTGTAAACCATGTGCTTTGCTCATCAAATGTAACATCTCATGAAACAAGAAATTGTTTTGTGGATGGCTCCATAACTTGTATCCCATTTGGTTATCATCATACCCAATGAACACATACTTTTCTGCTTTAGGTTCTAGCTTGTCTCAATTGAGATGGAACATAAGCATATGCCAAACATCCAAATATTTTGCAATGATCAAGAGTAAGTTTCTCACCCCACCATGCTTCATAAGGAGTCCTTCCCTCCAAAGCTTTGCAAGGCAACCTATTCACAAGATAAGTTTCACTATTAATTGCTTCCACCCACATATAATTAGGACACATCTTTTCCTTCATCATTGATCTTGAAAACTCTGCAAGAGTTTTATTTCTTCTTTCCGCAACTCCATTTTTTTGTGGGGAGTACTTGCAAGTCACTTCTCTTTTTATACCTGCATTCCACTTATAATCATCAAATTCCTTAGAAAATTATTCTCCCCCTCCATCTGATCTCAATCTCTTGAGCTTTTGTCCTATAATTCTTTCTCCATAAGCATGGTAGTGTTTAAATGTCTCAAACACTTCATATTTATCCTTGATTACATACAAAGCAACCCACCTGGTTTCATAATCAACAAATAGCACATAATACTCTGATCCATTTATGCTATAGTCCTTTGAAGGACCCCACACATCTGTATGAACCAATCCAAGCATATTTGAATATCTATATCCTTCCTTATTGTATGATTTCTTGTGAGCTTTACCTAGTTGACAATCCTCACATTTGTATATCATATGTTGACCTTCAATATTTGGTAGACCAAGCACTACACCATTCTTTTTCATCTCTTTTATTCCCCTTTCATTATAATGTCCTAACCTCTTATGCCATAGATCCAATTCAGACATCTTTTGACTTCCATAATTAAACAATGCATGTCCCACATTACCTTGGACTTTGAGAGTGAATAATCTTCCTTCCTTTTTTCTTGTAACAATGCTCTTATATCCTTGACTTGGATCTTCAACATAAACACCATCACTTGTAAATCTGGCTTCATATCCCTTCCCAAGAATTTTTCCTACACTTATTATGATTTTAGGAATTGTTGGAACATAAAGTACCTTTCTTAGAAGTGTGCTTCCACTCTTTGTCTTTAATGATCCAATGCTCTCAACTTTGTGTTTGGTGTTGTTTCTTGTTTGAATTGTATGTCCATTCACTTTAGCTTCCATATCAGTCATTAAGGAGATGTTACCACTTAGATGATTGCTACATCCTGAGTCAATATAAAACACTATTTGATCTTCATTGATTACTTCATGTGTTGCATTCAAGATGAGAGTGAAGTTGTCCTTCTGATCTGAAGCATAATTATAATAGGTGTTGTAGGATTGAGTTTGGAAACTCCTTCCTCCTCCTCTAGCAAACCAAGTCCTACCACCTCTTCCTTTGAAATTGCCTCTTTGATTTTTGCCTCCTCCTCCTCTAGGACTGGAATTCTGATTATGACTTCCACCATTTTGATTATTATACCAACAATCATTTGACAAATTATTTGTTCTTCCACAAATCCAACAAGCTTTAGCATTTTCTTTATTCTTACCTCCTCTACATCTACCTATGAAATTCATCTTTCCTTTCATGGTTTGCTTGGCTTGAAGATCCTTCTTCATCATTTGTTTGCTTGCCTTTCGCATTCTTCTTCTTGTCCTTTGAATACATTGCTTGGCTTGAACTTCTATCATTCTCTCCTTTCATGTCCTGCTCAAATGTTAGCATATGTCCCAGCAATGGATTAAGATCAGGAGTAAAATGATCTAATGATAATTATGTAGAAAATTGTTGCATTGCAGAGCCCAAGAGCGCACAAAGCAGAGAAAAAGACGGGCCCCAAAATTTTTCCGATTTGGACCAGATATTTTTGTAACATATTCATTTTTGTAATATATTTCCCTTGTAAAGGCACTAGAGGAGTCCTCTAGATGCATTCCCATAGAAGAATAGAAGCTTATCCATGTAAAATAGTAGGAAATTAGCTCTTAGGGAATAAAGTGCCGGTCACTTGTGTGAAAGGACCATTTTTAGGGCACTAGTATATAAGTCAAATGTGACTCTTTGTAAAGAACTTTTGCCATTGTGAGAATAGAGAGCACAGAAATTCGAATTTGTGTCTTCTTCCCTCTTCATCTTCTTCTTCGCGAGCTTGTATGCATGTGTATTGCTTGGAAAGAGTGCTTGTGAGTGTGATCTATCCTTGAGAGTGTTTCTTTGCTGTAGGAGAGGTGTGTGCGAGGTGTAGGAGGTGCTGAAGTGTAGGAAAGTATTCCCGCGACTCAGTATTTCTGTCATAACTTGAAGTAGGAGTGTCGGAATTGCGTGAAACTACTGCCATTGGATGCGTCTTCTCGAGAGCTTCAAAACGCATATGCTATTCGCTATGTTTGGAGCTCGGAGCTAGGAGAAAAGTCCAAAATACTGACGGCTGCTGCGCCAAGTATCGTTTCGTCTTGACCTACAGTTGAAGCTTGTTAGGATAAGTGTTTTCCTCATTTTCACTTTTGAGTAATACTTTTGCATTGACCATTACGCATTTGCATGTCTTCATACACTCGGCTAGGTTAGTATACTCTTCGGATTGATAAATTAAAAGCGTGTATCCCCACTATATGCACTTGTGAGGGGATTGAGGTACAGTCTCTTTCTCCGCAAGTCCCTAAGTTGAAGCTTAGGTCAACACACTTTTTGGCGCCGTTGCCGGGGAGTGACGAATCAAACCGAGGCATTCGCGTGATGGTAAGTAGCTTTTTGCTTTGAAGAACTTGGAGGAGCGGAAATTTTCTCTTCTTTGGTAAGTCAATTTCAACCGCACTTGCTACTTCTCATTCTTGGAGTGTGTGTAGTAAGTTGATAGATTAGGGGAGTGAGTAGAAGAGGTAGAATAGGAGTGAGTGGAGAGTAGAGTAGGCTTTAGGTTTGTTCAAGAATTTTCATTTTTCAGTAAGCTAGGAATTCCCAAGTATAAAAGCCAAAAAATTTTTCATTTTCAAGTTACTTGTTGAACAAGTATCGTGGAGAGCTGTGTCGAGTATCGTGTGAGCCCAGCGGTCGTTTTGAGGCAAGCAAGCAATAGGGGAGATTACTGAGCAAAGGAGTTGGACCAAGAGATCATGGGAGCTTCCAAGGTAAACTAAACCACCTCCTTGCTCAAAAATTTCAGCATTTCAACCTAGGAGAAGGAAAAAACGACCTGCGCTGAGTGTCGTTTGGGCATTCAGGGGGTTAAAAGTAGCTTGTTGATTGATACAGTGGGTAGGGATAAGAGAGAGAACCTAGGAGAGAAAGGGGGAAACATCCAAACCTCAAAAAACAACACAAAAATTTGAAAAAGGGTCAAGTATCGCTTTGCTCCTGCGGTCGAGTATCGTTTTACTCCTGCGGTTGAGTATCGCGATATTTCCCAGCGGTCGTCGATCGTTTTGTGAGATATCGTAGATCGTTTCAGATAGAGATCGTAGATCGTTTTCAGACAGCGGTCGTAGATCGTTTCGCTAGAGATCGTCTCGCTAGAGATCGTTTCAGACAGCGGTCGTAGATCGTTTCGCTAGAGATCGTTTTGATCAAAGGTCGTCGGTCGTGTATCGTTTGCCAAGTATCGTGATCCAGAGATCGCGACACTTGTCAAAGGTAGGTATCGTTTCAGATAGGTATCGTCGATCGTTTCCAGTGAAGGTCGTAGATCGTTTCTATCCGAGTATCGTGTATCGTCTAGTGAGAGATCGTGTATCGTTTCAACGAAGTATCGCCGATCGTTTCTCTCAGAGATCGTCGGTCGTGTATTGCTTTTTGCCAGAGATCGTTTTGCTAGAGATCGTTTGGTCAAAGATCGTTTTCTAGCGATCGTGTTGATCAAGTATCGTTAGACCCAAGTGTCGATTTCCAGCGATCGTTTTGAAGAAGTATCGTTTGTGAGCGGTCGTTTTGGGTCAGAGATCGTAGATCGTCTTGTGGAAAGGTCGTGTATCGTTCCCAGTCAGAGATCGTTTGGGGAAAGGTCGTTTTCCAGCGATCGTTTCACCCAAGTGTCGTCTGTCAGCGATCGTTTTTTCAGAGGTCGTGAGAGCCAAGTATCGTGACTTGAAATTTTCTTTCAGTCACATTCCAGCCTAATTTTTCCTAGACTTCTGAGCCATAACTTAGAACTCTAGAGACTAAAGGTGAACAAGATTTGATTAGAGCTCTTAAGTGAATGAACTTGAGATCAGGAAGAACCCTAGGAAGCCGAAGAAGTGTAATTTCTTCCGTAGGGAGTGTTGCCGAACCGAGTAACCGATCACACTATTCTGAGACCTCCAGTGAGTCAGAAGGAGAAATCCCCATGGCTTCCGAGGATATGCAAAACACTGTGCCCATGATTGGCCAGATGTCCATCATTGAGGGCGAATACAGGACTTCCTTAGAATATGTGAGCACTAACCACCATGAGATCCCTATCTATTTGGATGGTCTAAACAGATCAGTGGCCAGACTGAGGAAGGCTTCAGAGGCCTACATAGTGCCAAGACCAGCAGTTAAGTACATAGGAGGACTGTACATGGATAAACAAGACATTCAATACATGGTCACTGAACATCCGGAAATCATTAATGAACGTGGCGAGGAAATTAACACTTCAAGTCTAAATGGACATGGAACTGAAGAACAAGTAACAACTCCTAGAGGGAGATCGACAATTACTAAGCTTTGGAGAGGAGACTTAGTTCCTCAGGATGACACTCTAATAGATGTGTATTTGATCAACGGGATGGAGCAACTGCTCAGAGCCCATTCGTCTATTTGGGAAGCTGCTCCTAATCCAGTTACCATCTATGAGTTACAAGATCCTGAATTCCCCACCATCATTACATATTTGGACAAAGACCACAGAAGATATTGGCCAGTCACTGAATTAGAGAGAGCTGAGCTGAAATATCAGAACATTCCAGTGTTCCCCCCAAGGGACCAAGCAACCACTTCACGGAACCCACATGGAACTTCTCAATATGACTCAAGTCAACATTCGGGACAAACACAACAAACCCAACAAAC
This sequence comes from Ceratopteris richardii, assembly GCA_020310875.1. Classification (NCBI taxonomy): domain Eukaryota; kingdom Viridiplantae; phylum Streptophyta; class Polypodiopsida; order Polypodiales; family Pteridaceae; genus Ceratopteris; species Ceratopteris richardii. Next base: position 27,595,145 of record CM035420.1, read on the forward strand.
CCAGATCCCCATCAGACCTCATGTGCAATTTGCAATACCTGCCACTAATCCTAATTACCGGCCACAACCAGCTATGGACCCAAGACAAGGAGTTCGTGCTCCAGTCAGACCACAGGTAGTACGAGGACCAGGCATACCTATAGGAAGACCAAATTACCCTGTAATGCCGAGACAACCTGAAGTAGGAAGGAGACTAAGACCGATTCAAGTGGCCAAATGCATGAGAAATCATTATGATGGCTCGAGTGAACCCTATAATCATATAGCAGAATTTAAACAAGTAGTTAGAGCCGAGCAGGTAGATGACTTCATGATTCAATATGAATCCTTTGGCCTCACCTTGTCAGACACAGCCATGGCCTGGTTTCACCCATTGGATCCAAATACCTTTCAGAACATGGATCAAGTGTATCAAGAAATGATTGAAGAATTTACCAAGTCTGGAATCAAGAACAATTCTTCGTCATTAATCCACAGCTTCAAGCAAGCTCCAACTGAGTCAGTCAGATTGGCTGCCAAGAGATTCAAGCAGTATGTGGATAGATGCCCCGTAGAGGAGAGACCAACACAAAACAAGATGGTATCATTGTTCTTAGAAGGACTATTGAACGGAACCTTGAGGTCATTAGTGTACGTGAAGAGAGTTCAAACTCTGCAAGAGTGTATGAAGGAATGTATAGACCTAGAGGATAACCTTGCAGGAGACTTGAAAATACCCCAAGGAAGTGTAAAAAGTGAAGAGTCATCAAATAGCACATCGAACCCTAAAAACAACATTGAGGAAATTGCTGACTTGCTAGCAAAAAAACTGAATATGCAAGGACAGAGGAATTATCCCACCAATCCTATGAGAATGCCTATGCTTAGAAGATGTATGCAGTGCGGAGGAGATCATCCTTCTCACTTGTGTACTAGGGGAGTAGTCCCACCACCTGCCTATGCTCCTCAGAGACCCTCTGTCCCAGGACCACTACAGTATTGCAGTATAGAGCAGAGGTACACAAACCATAGCTCCGAGAACTGCCCTTACAATAGGCAAACCAGACCCACCCAGCCTTATGTGAGACCATATGGATATCCGCAGAACCAGCAAGGAGGGGAAGCCTTCAAATATCCGTCATATCAGCCGCAGGCACCCATGCCACGACCATACACATACCAAGGATATACACAGCCTCAGCCAGTGCTAGGACAACAACCGCCCCACCCTCAGAACGTTGTCCCAGTTAAGATAGCACAACCAGAGGAAAACTTAGAAAGGGCCATAGTGCCGGCAACGCCTTTGACTAGCAGTGAACCATATGACTCATTTTACGAACCTAGTCAAGGAGCATACCCAGGTTATGAGAGCTCAATAATGGAATATGGGCAACAATATGACCCATATGCTTATGGCATGGAGACGCCGGAGAGTTCATATAACTACGAGCAAGATTATGTACCATTAATGTATTCAGCTCCTAGAGCAACCATGCCACCTCGACCAATGAATAGACCACCTGTACCTAGAGGACCATGCTACAGATGTGGAGGTGACCACTATATTAGAGAATGTACATTACCAAACCCACCACCACCACAACGAATTTGGGAAGGATACTGTAGCGACTGCGGAAAGGAACATCTTTTCAGAGATTGTCCTAAGAACCCAAACAAAGTCACATCTAACGTACAGATTAACGTGATAGAAGTAATTGAATCGTCGGGGAGTGATAAAGAGTACACTATACCTTTAAAAGCCATAACGAGAGCAAAGGCTAGAGAAAACCCCGATAAAACCGAAGAAAATAATCAAAGTGACAAAGAGGGAAATACACCCATCCCTCACAGAGTAGAAGACTCAGAAGAACCAGAAAAAAGTATCATCAGTAAACGATCCCAAAGATGGAAGCAAAGGAGAGACAGGATAAAAGAAAAAAAGTTAGTGCAAAAGAAGGACAAGGAAAAGAGTGAACAGAAATCAACAGAGGAACCACAAGTGGAAGAAGACAATAAAAAGGAGAATAAAAAGGAGGAGTTAGAATCGGTATTAGCAGACCCAATGCCTGAAGATTTAGCGATGTGGATTCAGGCATACAAAGAGAGAATTAAAGCCGGACCTACCATAGAACAACATGAGAGAGAATATCCGAGAGGTGACCTAGAGAAAGAAAGATTGGAAATCTGCAGAAAATTGATAGAAGTTGCCCAACAAACTTTAGAAAAACCCACATCACCATTACCAAACAACCGAATTTGCGAAGAAAAATTCCAAGAGTGTCTAAATAAGCAGAAAAAGCCTAACGTAAATAGACCTCTGGATAATGAAATTGGTGTTGAAAGAAAGGAAGGATCCATAGTCCCTGAAACAGAAGGAGATTGGACTAAGGATTTATGGGCGAGAGTTCAAGAGGACAAGTGGAAAAAAGTAGAAGGAATGGAACCGCCCTTTGAAGAACTGAAAGCAGAAAACGAAATGGAAGATTCTATACCTGAACTTAATTCAGAAGAAATTTTTCCAATGGATGCAAGTGACAAAGAAGCCGAAGACGATGTAAAGGAGCTACCTAATTACACCGGGGAATACGAGCACAACTCAGAATTGTATCGCATTCCATCAATACAAAGAAGAGAAACGAATCCATCAGTTCAAACATCGGAAATCATACAACGCCTTAGGGAAGTGAAAATCCCTTGTACCTTAACATTCGAAGAATTGCTAAAGGTAAAACCACATTTGAAAGAAAAATTGATCAATCAGTGGGAAGTCAAGGAGGCAAAGAAGGAGGTAGATGACGAAGTGAAAACGGTGAGAATTCCAGTGGATAAAGTAGGAGATTTTAGTGAAGGAGATGAAGGAAATACATGTCTACCAATCACTTACAAGGGTTACACGACCAAAGCCATATTAGATTCAGGAGCTGGTGTGGGCATTGCTACCAAAGAAATTTGGGAGAAATGGGGAAAACCAGCATTGAGACCAACACGTATGAAAATTCAGATGGCCGATGGACATACAGAAAGACCCTTAGGATTGTTGGAACGAGTAGTCTTCACTACGTGCGGAGTGGAATTCGAGCATACCTTAGCAATTTGTCACTTTGAAAGGCCGAGCAACTATGAGATGATCTTGGGAAGGCCATTCATGAGACAGCTAAAGGTCGTACAAGACTGGGGAAAGGATGCAGTGTACCTACAACACGCAGGAGTCACCACTAGGATCAACCTACATACGTACACATATCAGGATGTACCACCTCTGCAATGGAATCAAATCCATAAAGAGGAAGACGATCAATCGATTCATAGTGCAGGTTCTAGTGACCAATCCTGGATGAACGAGGACACTCATCTAGGGATATGCCAAGCTGCTAAAAAGGAAGAAGAGAGAAGAAAAAGTTGGCAGCAGAAACAAGGTGTAGTGAGATCAGTACAAGATCCAGCTTATATGCCACAAGTATTTCCAGACGAAGAATTCGAACCTCATGGTTGGATGGAAATCTTAGCCACCCTCGATGTGTGTGTAAACGAAGAAGTGGTAACTATGAACGAATGTATTGACGAGGAGGGTTATGACATTAGCTTGTATATGGTAGTCCTTCGGGAGGCAGAAGAAGGAGAAGTATTTGAGCAAAACTGGAAGGAGGACTACGAGAGCATCGAAATGGAACCAGAACCCGTGGAACTAGGGATTAGTACCACCAACATAGATATCACTGCCAATGAAAAACATAATGAATACACGCCAAAAGAAGAATTAGAAGTTGAAAGGGAATTAGAAGACGAAGAAAACAGGCCACAAGACCAATTTGAGGTACCAGCTCATTTCAAAAAATATGAAGTGGAAGAGAGGAAAATTGCTATTCAAATGCCTAAAAGAGAGGCACAACCGGGAATAGCATATGATAATAAAGAGCAGACCAAGAAAATAGTGGTAACCATGGAAGGAGGAGAGGAACGATGTACTTTCATAGGACAGGATGTCTCAGAGGAAGAGGAGCAAGAGCTAATTCGACTCATAAGAGAATACCGGGATGTCTTTGCTTGGACCTATAAGGATTTAAAAGGAGTAGATCCATCTATATGTGCGCATAGAATCCCCATGACTTCCGAGGCCAAACCTTCCAAACAGAGACCTTATACTTATAATGATGTATATTCAGCCAAGATAAAAGAAGAAATAGATAAGTTGTTAGACGCTGGATTCATCTACGAAATTGAGCACACGGAATGGGTATCACCCTTGGTAGTTGTACCAAAGAAAAACGGGAAGTTAAGAGTGTGCATCAATTTGAAAAAAGTGAACTCCGCCACCATAAGGGATAGCTATCCCTTACCGATCACTGACCATCTCTTGGAAAGGGTAGCAGGGAAGGAAGTTTATAGTTTTTTGGATGGCTTTTCAGGGTATAATCAGGTAGCCATTGCTCCTGAGGACCAACATAAGACTGCATTTGCAATTGAATGGGGAGTATACGCCTTTAGAGTCATGCCTTTTGGTTTAACGAATGCCCCAGCTACGTTCCAAAGACTGATGTGTCATGTGTTCAAGGAATTTTTGAGAAAGAGCATGGAGGTATACGTGGATGATCTGTGTACATATTCAGCTATACGATCAGAGCACATCCCTGAACTAGAAAAGATTTTTGCCAAATGTCGACAATATCGAGTATGCCTCAATCCAGAAAAATGTGTCTTCATGGTGCGACAAGGGAAAATCTTAGGACATATTGTTTCTAAGAATGGAATTTCCACGGATGAAGACAAAATCAAAGTTATTTTGGATTTACCGAGACCGAAAACTGCTAAAGAAGTTCAAGCATTTATGGGACATTGTGGTTACTATCGAAGATTCATACATATGTATGCCATAATTGCTAGACCTCTTTATGCATTGTTAACTCAATTCAATTGGACCGAAGAATGCGAAAAAGCTTTTAATGAGTTGAAGAATCGATTGAGTTCAGCACCCATTCTTCGAGTCCCTAACTGGAATAAACCGTTTCATATTCATGTTGATGCTTCCAAGTTTGCCATTGGTTGCATCTTAGCTCAACCAGCGGATACAGGTAAATTAGATCACCCGATAGCCTATGCCAGTAGACAGTTAAATCAAGCTGAACGCAATTATACTACTACGGAGAGAGAAGGCCTAGGAATGGTTTATGCTGTCAAGAAGTTTAGACATTACTTATTGGCAAACAAATTCAATTTTTTCATTGATCATCAAGCCCTATTGTACTTAGTCAACAAGCCTTGCAATACAGGACGTCTAGTCCGATGGTTTTTATTGCTAATGGAATTTGATTTTGAAGTAATAGTCAAGAAAGGAAACACACACATAAGGGCAGATCATTTATCTCGCATGACCCATGGAGAACCACCTATAGGAGTTCCTGATGATCTGCCAGACACTTATCTCTTTAACCTGGAAGTATGTCCTCAGTGGGCAGAAAAGTTGATTCCGATACTCACACATGGACCTAAAGATGGGATCACACCAAACCGAAAGCAAGATCTCTGGAAGACTAAAAACCTTCACATTATTGCTGGAAGTTTGTACCACCAGGATTCAAGCGGACTGTTGATGAGATGCGTGGAAGAAGGGGAACAAGAAATGTGGCTTCAGAAAGCACACATGAACCAATGGAACACTCATTTGAATGCAAATGGAACATGGCAAACACTCAAGAGATTCGGCATATATTGGCCAACCATGCAACGAGATGCACATCATTATGTGTCAAACTGTCAAACCTGTCAAGAACAAATCCCAGGAGAGAACTCTACGTTATGCTATTCTACCATAGCACCTAGGTGGAGCATGCCTTTAGTAAAGTTCTTGAAAACTCGAGAGTACCCTGACGGAGCTACCCTAGCAAGAAAACGTGCTCTTGAAGAACAGAGCAAAGATTATGTCATCCTAGGAAAACAACTCTTTAAACGCGGAAAGGATAACCAGCTAAGATTGTGCATTCATGAAAATGAATATCTCTCTGTATTAGAAGTGGCACATGCAGGAGCTGCGGGAGGACATTTCTCAGCAGACAGAACTGTCAAGATGATTCTCTTTGCAGGCCTGTGGTGGCCAACTCTACATATGGACGCAGAGACATACGTGAGAAGCTGTGAAACATGTCAGAGAGCAAAATATCCTATTAGAAGAGATGACATGCCGTTAAGACCCATGGTTTGTGCGAGAGCATTTACCAAATGGGGAATTGACTTCATAGGACCTATCAATCCACCTGCAAAAGGATCACATGCGGAATACATCATAGTAGCCACTGATTACTTGACTAAATGGGTAGAAGCAAAAGCCACTAGAAAGAATGATGCTCAAACTACAGCAAAATTTCTCTTTGAGCACATATTCACACGCTTTGGACTACTGATTGAGATAGTAAGTGATCGAGGAACGCATTTCTTAAACGAAGTCATTGAATCGCTAATGAATGAATTCTTAGTGATTCATAAAAAATCAGCGCCATACCACCCTCAAGCTAATGGGCAAGCTGAAAGTTCCAACAAAGTACTTTGTACTATATTGACGAAGATTGTCAATAATGGAAGGTCAGATTGGGACAAACAATTGCATCACGCAATTTGGGCCTTCCGAGTGGCCTATAAAACGGCTATTGGAACTACACCTTTCAATTTAGTGTATGGGCAAAATGCAATTTTGCCAATTGACTTCTTAGTGCCTACATTAAAAGTAGCCCAACAGTAAAGTAGCCCAACAGTATGAGTGGAACGGTCATGAATTGTCTCAGCAATTAGATCAAATAGAAAAGCTGCATGAGACTAGATTGCAAGCGGTAGCGGGCATTTATGCCGCTAAACGGAGACAAAAGGCATATTATGATGCACATATAAAAGACAAGGGACTGAAAGAAGGCGATTTAGTTTTAGTATACACACTCAAACAGCATGCAAAGAAACTACAGAAACGTGGATATGGACCTATGATCATAAATCGAATCTCCACTAGTGGTGCAGTCAATCTCGCCACACTAGACGGAGATATTCTTCCCAACTACATCAGTGGTTGCAGAGTGAAAAGATTTATGGAGCCTCTAACGGATCAAATGTTAGCACGACTCTTAGGAGCTCAGAGTAGAAAAAAGGAAGAAGAACGCATACGAGAAGAAGCTAGACAGGAAGCCCTAGAACGTATCAGAAAACGGAAAGAGTGGATGAGGGAAAGAGACGAGAGATATCGAGTAGGAGAAGAACTCATCCCCATGGCTAATTTTAGAGCCACTGAGAACTCAGGACAACAAAGAAGACAGCCTTATTTAAATCTGGGAGCAGGACGAAAAGAGTACCACTTAGTGGATGCTCTTATAGACACAGGAGCAGCAATAAGCTGTATTAGATTTTCCTTGTCTCAGAGACTTAAAGAGGAGTTACGGCCATCGAAGGCGCTGCTATTTGGAATAGGAGGAAAAGTTACGCAATGCATAGGTGAGATCACTTTACCTTTACATATGGGGAACAACACAATGGAGCAGAGACTTTTAGTATGTCAGGACCAGGATTTGCTTGAAGATGTGGTGTTAGGCCAAGATTGGATCTACGAATATGAGGTAACAATTCAATTGGCTTTAGGATACATCTCTGCCAGAATAGGACCTCGTGAAGTATATAGTTTGCTAGACGAACGACCACCCAAAGCTGCTATTATAGAGCCAGAAGTTCATCCTAATGAACAAAGTCATGATTGTATGTTCCCTAGCAATATAGGAACCCCATCGTCAAGTACTTCATGTGAAAATAATGTGAGTCCTGTGTGCACTCCATCCTTGAGTTTAGAGAGTCACAAGAGTGCACAAGAATATGAAATCAAGCACAGGGAACCACAAAGCCCAAGAAAAAATATTCCTCTGCAAGACGTGAAGTCTACAACCGTGAAAGTGTACCCCATTCCACATTCTACACGAGCTTGGATAAGAAAGGACCAAAAGAAGGCCTATCTTCAGCAACAGAAAAGTCTTCGACAGCAGCATGAACACTTGTATAAGAAGACAAAGAATTTCGGACACTTTCAGCAACCACGACTCAAGAGCATATGGATCCCAAAGAAGCTGATAACTGCACAACCTGATCGAACCAAAATATGGATCCCAAAGTCAAGTACTCCAAGGACAACCATCCCAAGCAAGGAGCAACATCGAAAGGGCTATCATACTCAACAGGGTCAACAGGCACATCAAACGAGAAAGAGGACATATTGGAGGAAGAAGGAATCTCCAAATGCAATACAAACCGACTTGAGATTCCCAAAACAGAATCAGAAGACATACAGCCGAAAACGAACAGCATTCATCAAGAAGGTGGAGAACACAGTACGTCGCACCCAAGTGAAGCAAATCTGGAGGCCGAAAGACAAGACAAGCGGAGTACAGCATACAACTACTACCAATTGCACACATGAGGAGTTGCCAAGATCCAAAGTATGCATGATAGGGCCACATTACAAGGCCAAGCATTCGGCACGTCCTTCTTCTACTTTCGGATAGTATCGCACATTTTCCCTTCGGAAATAGGAGAGCACTTGTACATACTTAAAAAATATTACTCCAAAAAATTCCACTAACCGCTTCGGCTATGTACTAACTTTTTATGTTTTCTTTTCAGAAAAAAAAAAAAAAATATAAAAATACATGAAAAATTCAGGTATTACCTTTCTCACACCCACGGGAAAGGGACGACACCATGCACTCGGAACTTCATCAAATTGTTAATCAACGTATGGAGGAGGATTTCTGAAAAAAAATATGGATACTAATACATCCTCTACATTGAGTGCAGATGACATCTTCTGACTCAGAAGCTACTCAGCAGGAAGAGGAACTACTTCTTCCATTGGGGTCAATAACCAAGGTCAGAGGACATTGGTTTCGAGATGACCAACCTATCTCGGAACTTCTATTCATGGCAACCATCAAGATTATGGACAGGGACCACTATTTCCCTATTATGTCATAGGATTTCAAGACCATAATACAAGGGTTACCACATATCGAAGAAGTATGGACTCAAGCTGGCATTGAAGCATTTTTGAAGATACCTATATGTGTACCCGACTTCCAAAGATGTACACAGGTAATGAATACCATGCAGCCTGCTGCTACAAAGATTTCAGTTCCAGAAGCCACGGTTTTGGACAAGGTAGGCAAGTGGAAGACCATTCAATTCACTCATGAATTGATCAATAAGACCTTTGGATGGAATCAAGAAGGCATTACCAATGTCAAAGAGGAATGCCACGACCCCAAGAAAAGATCATTCCTGGAGATTAATAGAGTGGATATTGAAGATGCAGTACGTTTGGTACACCAACACTTCTGTTTTCCTGGCATGAACAGATACACGGCACCTCAGAAAATTGTAGTACAACTCCTATCGCACGCCATGAGACAGATAGGAAACAAAGTGAATCTCACAGGCTACGTACAAGAGCGATTGTTTGAAGCTCAGAAGAAATGGGGGCAAAAGAAGTTCCTGAACGGTGGTTCAGCTTTGACCTTATTGATATATGAAGCCCTAGACATGAGACACTGCATAAGAGAGATGCCCACAGCAGAAGGACTAGCAAGGTATGCAAAATCCGCTTCTGTCCCTAAGAAAAAGAAAGCAGCAATTGTAGTGGAAGAGGCTGGAACCAGCACACAAAAGCCCATGAGGGGTACGAAACGCTTGCGAGAAGAAGAAGCCCAAGCAACACCGCAGTCCAAGAGAACGCATCTCTTGCCTAAGGTCACGACGGCTCAAATGCCGATTTCAAAAAGAGACTTGTCTGCTGCCCTCGAGGAAACGCACCAGTATATGCAAGGGCAGGTAAATCTAAATGTCCAAGGACATCAATATAGACAAGCGAGTCAAATTCAGCAAAAGCAGAGTACAGAAACACCTCCAAAGCAACCTGGAAGATACCAAGAATTGGGCATTGATGACTCAAGTACAAATACGGAATCCAGTCCTGAGAAAGACACGCTAGATACCGATATCAGGACAGAAACCTATGAAGAGGAAGGACCGGAATTCAATCAAATGGAAGTGACACCGGACAGCCAGAAGGAAAAAGAAAAGAAGATGAATGATGCTCAGGAACAGGAGCATGTCATTCAATTGAATGACACTACCAAAGTAAGCATCAAGGAGGACACAACTACTGGGGCTACACATGTCAAGATACCTATTAAAGAGGAAGAACAAACCCCAAAGAATATGGATGCGGGAGAGATCCCACAAAAAGAACAAACAATAATCGAGGTGCCTGATGACACACCTCAAGCACAGGATGAAAACATGAGGGCGGAGCCACGGATACAGCTTCAAATCAGGCAGCCCCATGATACCACTTTACACATTGCCCAAGGCAAAGACGTGACTACCGGAGCAGAACCATCAATACCAAGATCATGGCTCAATGTGGATGTGACTCAACTGAAGCCGGTAGTAAAGCAAATGATCCAGACAGCAATGGACACCCAGCAGCAAATGATGGATACAGATGTTGAATATGATCAAGCACGAAGAGAAAAAAATCAGTTTCAACTCATGAGCGAACAGCTATCGGCACAGCTAATTGCGGCACAAAAAGAGGTGGCGAACAAAAATACTGAAGTGCTAGAAATTAAGACACAATATGACGAATCCATTGCCCAAAATCAAAAGCTACTTACACAACTAGAAGAGTTGCAACAATTACACGAAGCAAGCGAGGCTGAGAAAGAAAAAATGAGGATGCGAAGCGTACTATTAGAGCAACAACTCAAGCTATATCTCGAAGAGAACGACAGCCTGCGCGATAGGAATAAAGAATTGATGAAATCTTTATTATATGATCAACCACTGATACAACAAGGCCCCGCAGAAACTAAAGAACAGGGATTAAAAGACCAGATAGCAGAGTATGCCAAATTGCTACAACAAGCTAAGGAAGTACAAGACGAATCAGAACGGCGGCACGATCAAGAAATGAGTGAGCTCAGAAGGCAGCTGAATTCAGCACAGGCCAAACTGGTACAGAGCTACAGTGAAAACATGGATCACGTAGCCGACATAGGTAAGGAGCTCCTAGCCACCAAAGAAAAACTCAGTGAAGCCATGCAAAAGGTAAAAGAAAAAGAAGAATGCATTGAAGCGCTACAGAATCAGCAGAAAGGTAAAGAACCGATCGGGACATCAGTAGTGCCAGAAAAAGAACATCCTACTGACGAGGTAGAGGTAAGCCCTCTATCTCAACCGATCTATCATTCTCCAATGCATGAGCAGATGGCGGATATGCATGATGATCATCCAATGCCATACACTGCAGAAATAAGTCAGAAGGAACGGGCACTAGTGGTGTCCCGATTGACGGAAAATTTTGAGAATGAAGTCATCAAGGTCATGAAGGAAGCAAAAATCAAAGGAAAAGACTTGGAGAAGATCATCAAGCCTTTCAACATTCCATATGGACTGTTGAAAGAGAAAACAAGGCAATATATAAAGAAGGTTACACACAAAAGTCCGGATCAGCAGCTTAATTTCAAGAATGACACATTCACGTACACTCAAGCAGAGTTTGAAGCTGCACAGCCAATGTGGAGGCGAAAGTTTCTGGAGAAACATCCCACACTACGGGTGCACTGGGAGGCCGCACCTTATTTATTACAGGTAAACCCTTCGTTTTGTCCGATACCACGAAGAAGGGTTACAACAGAATTTTTGGCTTTACAACGCAGCGGCACTATTAATAAACAGTGGCTAAACTATCCGATGTTACCTAGCCCGCCACATAATTATTTGCCAACCGAGGATTATATGATCAAAACCATAGAATTTTGGCTACAAAACTATGCGACAGTACCAGATTTAGCAGTTAAAATGACAAATAAAATACTTAGTATGCTACTTACAGTTTTGAAAGTCTTCAAACATGCGGCATACACATTTCTGAACTTCATTGGCATTAATCAAGGCACAGATGTACTTATTTTTGATCTATCAGTAATGCCGAGCCGCCCTACAATAATGGCATACTATTCTAGACTCATGTTTTTGCCAAGCTCGTATATGCAGACATTCGAAGAAGCGTTTTTTACAAGATTTTTTGAAATCGATTCAGAGATATTTTTAAAGATGTCATCCAATCTGAATGCCAGACTTGTGGCATACGAATTGAGCTTCTTCGCAGATCACCGACAACCGCCCAACGATGGAGTCAAAGCTGAACAATGGAAACAGATCATGATACGTGAAGCCAATCTGCTAAATGACACAGAGCAACAAGTATACAGAACATATGCCCGGCGCTTATCAAAGCCTGTCGGGGACGACAGAGTTCAGGAGGGGGGCAGTGTTGAGGGTGAGACGAGTAAGAAGAGGAAAAAAAGAAAGCAACGAAAGAAACAGCTTCATTAAAAGCCAAATTTGAAGATAGACAAAGGTAAAAGATACATCTCTGCAGGAAGCCCCACAGGGGCGCAACACCCATCTCTGCACAGAGCCCCGCAGGGGCACGCACCAGGCTACAAAGCTAAACCCCGGGGTCCAGAGGAGTGGATTTTTCAAACATCAGAGTAGGACCAAAAGTTAGAAAGGGGTAGAGGCTGAAAAGTTGAAGAGGGTGACTAAGAACAGCACATTCCTAGTCACTGGTGGCGTGCGTGGCAACCCGAGTCAACAGGCAAGACAACTACATCAGGCTCTCGAGTTGTAGAGCTTGAATCAAGAAGGCCATCGAATCTGCATGTCTGTTTAACTGCAGACAACACTGACCAAGGGGAGCGCGCAGTGGAAAAGCTGAAGCGCCTCTAAAACGTAATGCAAGATCAAGAAGCAGACAACACTACCCACAGGACGCGTGCGCGAAGCAAAGTCTGTCAAAGGAAGCGAAGTCTGTCAAGGGACGACAGAGGCGAAGAGGGGGAGAGTGTTGCATTGCAGAGCCAAAGAGCGCACAAAGCAGAGAAAAAGACGGGCCCCAAAATTTTTCCGATTTGGACCAGATATTTTTGTAACATATTCATTTTTGTAATATATTTCCCTTGTAAAGGCACTAGAGGAGTCCTCTAGATGCATTCCCATAGAAGAATAGAAGCTTATCCATGTAAAATAGTAGGAAATTAGCTCTTAGGGAATAAAGTGCCGGTCACTTGTGTGAAAGGACCATTTTTAGGGCACTAGTATATAAGTCAAATGTGACTCTTTGTAAAGAACTTTTGCCATTGTGAGAATAGAGAGCACAGAAATTCGAATTTGTGTCTTCTTCCCTCTTCATCTTCTTCTTCGCGAGCTTGTATGCATGTGTATTGCTTGGAAAGAGTGCTTGTGAGTGTGATCTATCCTTGAGAGTGTTTCTTTGTTGTAGGAGAGGTGTGTGCGAGGTGTAGGAGGTGCTGAAGTGTAGGAAAGTATTCCCGCGACTCAGTATTTCTGTCATAACTTGAAGTAGGAGTGTCGGAATTGCGTGAAACCACTGCCATTGGATGCGTCTTCTCGAGAGCTTCGAAACGCATATGCTATTCGCTATGTTTGGAGCTCGGAGCTAGGAGAAAAGTCCAAAATACTGATGGCTGCTGCGCCAAGTATCGTTTCGTCTTGACCTACAGTTGAAGCTTGTTAGGATAAGTGTTTTCCTCATTTTCACTTTTGAGTAATACTTTTGCATTGACCATTACGCATTTGCATGTCTTCATACACTCGGCTAGGTTAGTATACTCTTCGGATTGATAAATTAAAAGCGTGTATCCCCACTATATGCACTTGTGAGGGGATTGAGGTACAGTCTCTTTCTCCGCAAGTCCCTAAGTTGAAGCTTAGGTCAACAAAAATATGAAAGGCTTCCACTTTTCATCTCCTCTTCGACTTGTAAGTATTTGCCTTACCAACTTGTCTTCTTCAATATCTTCATCTATTGCTCCCAAAATATCTACAATGTCCTTCATCCTTGTAACATAATCAAAGATTGACTGAGAACCTTTCTTCTTGAAAGTTATAAACTCAGCCCATAGTGAAGCCTTCCTCGATTTGGTTGTGTTTTGAGAATTTTATTCCAAGGCATTCCATACATCTCCTGCACTTTATAATCCTCTAATGTGTGGTAGAAGATAATCATTTACAACCATGTAAATGATGCTCCTAGCTTGAGCACATTTCTTCATCCAATTCTTCAATTCTGCAAGTTTTTCTCTTGTTGGAACACTTGGATCCTTGAACTGAGGCTTTTCTTCTTCTCATGTAATAAATGATATCAAATCTTTGCTCATGAGGTGTGCTTCCATCCTCATGGACCATGCTGGATAGTTCTCTCTATCTAGTTTGTCAATCTACAAGCTTTCTCCCATCTCTTGACTTTTGTATCTACAATTACTAAGATTTAGGGTGATATAATGTACCTTTGATATAAAGCTTTAATATTTCTTGATCCTTTGAACTTGTGCTTTTTTCTTCTTCAGGTTTTCTTTCAGACTTTACCCTTTTCTCCTTCAATTCACAAGATCTTTGATATCTGCAACAATCGGGGTTCTCATTGCTTCTTCTTCACCTTGATTTGATCTTTCTGCTATGATACCACTCTGAAGACCTTTAATTCTCCAAATGTCTGATCTATCTTGTTTTAAGAACTCTTCTATATCAAGAATAAATCAAACTTTACACAAACTTTACATTATCTTTCATATTCATTAAGAAATACTTCTCAGTGTGAAGTTTTCTTCAGCTTCAACAGTCTCCTTCAGAAATGGACTTCAATCTTTGCATATGACTTTGATTTTAATAATTCAAATGATGCACACATATTCATATTACCTTTTGGCAACCATAATGATCATTAGTTCTTCAAAAGAACCATTAGAGTTCTAATTTGATTACTTAGACCAAACCTATGTTAGAAACTGCCTTCTAGAAATGGCGACTTTGACATGATCAACTTCTTAAGTTGATTTCTCTCAAAATATAACCCGTTTTGCTAAATGCTTTTAGCCAAAAATTCCTTATCTTTTAACTTAAATTTTGAATGCTCAAACATGAAAAACTTTACATTCAGCATTGAGATCCAAGCAAATCTTTGAGCAACAAAATGCGTGATTTTGAGAACTTCACTTATAGACTTCTACATATGAATGTTTTTACTTGTCATACATGTTGAAAGTTTTTCAAGCTCAAGAGTGTGGGAACATGCCCCAAATTGAACCTTCCACATCATCCACAATCAAAGGAGGCTGATTTCCACGAGTTTGAGGCATCCAATTATGCCCATAATGGAAAGAAGTTGATTAGAGAAGATTTAGCTCACCTCTTGATGTGATTGGACCTCACTTTTGACATGTATATGTTTTTGATTGGTTAAAGAGGTTAGTAGGTGGTCTTTAAAACCTCTAATGAGTTGTATTATGACTTAGAGTCGTGGAAATACGTGCCCAAGCTGCCCCCTTGCTTAAGCACACCCCCTACTAGCTGTTCTCTGCATATTTTGCAGAAATTTCACTTTTACACACTCTATCTATCTAGATGTTTTTGGCAGACCCCCCGGTCTTGTAATTGTTGTTTCTCCTTCATCCGGAATCCATTTGCAATGATTTTTGTCTTGTTGGAAAGCTTATAAGTTCTACTTTGTCTGGTATAAGTCTCAGGTTCAGTGCCTGCACATGTGCAGAGAAATGTCCAGAACAGTGTCTGTCCAGTTAGCTCATACTCTGTGAAGAGATCAAGTTATCTGTTTTGTTACAGCTGGTTGAGGCATCATCCAGTATCCAAATGGAGTGATTTTACTCTCATTTGAAAGCTCTTTAAGTCTAGTTTATGCCTGCAAAATTTCATTTTCATTCTCTGCATATACTCAGAGAAACTCAGAAAATACAGAACCTATGTCTGAAAAATTTCAGGATCCTAGGAGGGTTCATTTGCTTTTGTTGTGCACATAGGAGTGTTTATCCTCCAACAGTGGTATCAGAGCTATAAGTGGAGTATCAAAGAGAGAAGAAGGAGCTACTGAAGTGAAGTGAAGACTTCATCAAATTTTGAAGGAAGGAAGCAAAGAACGGGCACGTCAACAACAAGGGGAAGCAAATACATCATCAAATCAAAGACGAAGCTTCATCAAGAGGAGTAGCTCTATTTTTTGAGGTAAAAGCCATCCTTTTCAACTTCATTGCATCAAGGGGGAGGTTCAAAAGAGTTAGGAGGCACCATGGCTGATCTCAATGCTCAGATTGAGAAGCTCGAAAAAGGAAACTACCAACCGTGGCGATTTAGAATAAGCAATTTTTTGATGGGGAAAGGTTTGTGGGGACTTGTGAGTGGTGGAGAGCCAAAACCCTACATAGATGAGGTAAATCCAACCAATGACCAGAGAAGAGCAGTAAGAGAGTGGGATGAAAGGGACAAAAGGGTCATTTTCATTTTATCTCAGCATATTAGCAACTCTATGGTAGGGCATATTCAAGATTTGGATACATCGAAGAAGGTGTGGGAGTGCTTGGAGAGATTGTATTCAACCTCCACAAAAGCTAGAAAAATTCAGCTCAAGAATGAGCTAAATAATCTTAGGAAAAGCCCCTCTCAAGGTGCTAATGATTACATATTAAAAGTTAAAGAGCTTGCAGATGCACTAGGGTCAATCGGTTGTGCCCTAGATGATGACGATCTTGTCGCCCACACCCTAAATGGACTTAGGGATGATGAAAAATGGAGGGCTTTCACAACTTCAGTGTATGTAAGGGACTCTCTTCCTGATTTTGATCAACTAATCACTCTCATGGTGACAGAGGAGATGAACCTTGGTGGTCATAATGCCAAGGATAGCCAAGGGCAATTGTTGTATGCAGGTAGAGGAAGAGGAAGACACAACCGAGGTGCTACAAGAGGAAGAGGAAGATATCAAAGCAACCAAGGAGGTCAAGGACAACAAGAAAATGCAGGTCAAAGAGGTGGAAGAGCCACAAATAGAGGAAGAGGTGCAAGATTTGGTGGAAGAGGACAAGCCACTTCAAATGGATGCTTTGTATGCGGTAAGCCCGGTCATTTTGCAAATGAATGCTATCATAGAGCTCAAAGACAAGGGAATCAAAGCAACAACAACAATTATAGAGGGCAAGGTAATTATGCAAACACATCATCCAGCCAAGGGAATGATTATTTACTTGCAATGAGGTATGGTGAAGATACAACTCAAGCTAGTGAAGATGTATGGTATGTAGACAGTGGATGTAGCAATCATATGTCATGTCGAAAGGAGTTTTTTAGTAATTTGCAGGTCCCAAAGCATCAAGGGCATGTGGAAACAGGTGATAACTCAGAGCATATCATTCAACATGTGGGAGATATCAGTTTGGAAGGAAATCAAAGAGCAAAGTGCTTATCAGAGGTATTACATGTCCCTACTATTACCAAAAACTTGATTTCGGTAGGCCAAATGGTAGAAAAAGGCTATCAAGTTAGGTTCAATGAAAGAGGATGTTTTGTTGAGGATCCAAGGGCAGGTTTCAAGCTCATAGCAAAAGGAAAAAAGCAAGGGAGAATGTTCACAATGGACATAAATCAGCCACACCATTCAATGTATGTCACATATGGAGACAAGAGGATAGCAGATTTGGATCTATGGCATAAACGAATAGGTCACATCAACCTACAAAAGCTCAAGGACATGCAAAGGAGGAGCTTGGTAAGAGGCCTACCAAATTTTACATCTAAAATGTTGCATGAAATTTGTGTAGCTTGCCAACAAGGAAAACAATCAAGGCTGCCCTTCAAGAAGAGTACCTATGTAAGTGCAAATGTTTTAGACCTCATTCACACGGATGTTTGGGGTCCAACAAGAGAAGCATCCCTTGCTGGAAATAGGTATTTTGTAACCTTCATTGATGACTTTTCAAGGAAAGTGTGGTTGTATTGCATTAGAAACAAATCAGATGTGTTCCACTACTTCAAGAAATTCAAAGCACAGGTGGAGAAGGAATCTGGCAAGTTTATCAAAACTTTGAGATCCGATGGAGGGGGAGAGTACTTCTCCCATGAATTTTCTGAATTTTTGCAGGTCAATGGCATCAAAAGACAATTTACATGCAGGTATACCCCTCAACAAAATGGGGTAGCAGAGAGAAAGAACAGACACATAGCAGAGGTAGCAAGGTGTATGCTCAATGAAATGAATATGCCGCATTGTTATTGGGGAGAGGCTACATATACAGCCACATACATCATGAATAGATGTCCTACATCAGGTATACATCATCTAACCCCTGAGGAAGCATGGAGTGGAAGAAAACCTTGCATTTCACATCTTAGAATCTTTGGTTGTATATGCTATGTACATGTACCTCAAGAGTTGAGGTCAAAGTTAGATGCCAAATCTGAAAGGTGTATTTTTTTGGGATATTCTATGGAACAAAAGGGGTATAAATGCTATAATCCCATCACCAAGGAGCTGAAGGTAAGTAGGGATGTTTTCTTTGATGAGTTGAAGCCTTGGTATGCATGCACAAGTCCATTGCAGGTTGAAGACATAGGTGAGACAGATTTGAAGAATGATGATAGAGTTCAAGAAAGCATGGATTTGAGTGGTTCAAGCAACTCATGCAACACAAGGACACCCTCACCATGGAGTGGAAGGCTTAGGGAAAGAGAGACCAACTCTGAAGAAAGCAAATTCAAAGGCAAAGAGAAGATTTCAATTGAAGAAGGAAGCTATGTGGACGAGAGCATGTTGGAAGATGAAGAGATAGAAGAAATTCAAACTCCAGGAGTGGCAAAACAAAGAAAGAAGATGGCAACCACACCCAAAGGAAGTGAAAGAAGGTCTTCAAGAGTAAGATATCCAGTACAAAGGTTAACATATGATAATTTCATTGCAAAGCATTATGCATACATGACTCAGGTAATCAAGGACAAAGAACCAACTAGTTATGAAGAAGCTAAGGATTGCAAGGAATGGCAAGAGGCAATGAAGGAAGAGCTCAAAGCACTTGATGAGAACCATACTTGGAGCTTGGTACCAGCTCAAGAAGGCATGAAGGTGATAGGTAATAAGTGGGTTTACAAAATTAAAAGAAATTCAGATGGTTCCATTGCTAGGTACAAAGCAAGGTTGGTGGCGAAAGGCTTCTCCCAAAGCTACGGGATAGATTATGATGAAACTTTCAGCCCCGTAGCCAAGATGCCAACAATTAGGACTTTGATTGCAGTGGCCACATCAAGGAAATGGAGCTTATATCAGTTGGATGTGAAGAATGCCTTCCTCAATGGAGAGCTTGAAGAAGTAGTCTACATGAGCCAACCTCAAGGATTTGCTAGTATGAGGTACCCAAATCATGTTTGCAAGCTAAGGAAAGCATTATATGGACTAAAGCAAGCCCCAAGGGCCTGGAATCAGAGGTTAGTGGATTATTTATCAAGTTGTGGATACAAAGAAAGTGTTGCAGATCCATCACTTTACATGAAGAAGCAAGGAGACAAGATGGTATACATATGCATCTATGTGGACGATTTGATCATCACAGGAAGTGATATTGCAGGTATTAAAGATATCAAATCAAAGCTAGGGAAGGAGTTCAAGATATCTGATCTTGGAACACTAAAGTACTTCTTGGGAATAGAGGTAATCTATGCACACAATGGCATCTTCTTGATTCAAAGAAAATACTTGTTGGATGTGCTATACAGGTTTGGTATGAGTGGTTGTAAGCCACTTTCTCAGCCCATGGAGCCCAATACAAAGTTGGTTGCAGGTCAAGGAGAGGCTATACAAGATATTACACTATATAGAAGCATAATTGGTTCATTAATTTATGCTACATTCACTAGACCTGATCTTGCATATGTAGTAGGTGTTCTCTCTCAATTTTTGCATGCACCTACTCATGATCATCTTATGGCGGCAAGAAAGGTGCTTCGTTACATCAAGCACACCATCAACCAAGGTATATTTTACTCATATGATGCTGATCTAAGTGTCAAAGGATATAGTGATGCTGATTGGGCAGGTAGCAAGGATGATCGAAGGAGTACATCGGGTTATGTTTTCATGATAGGTACAAAAGTGATCTCTTGGAGCTCTAAGAAGCAACCCACTGTTGCTCTTTCATCCACAGAGGCTGAATACAGAGGTTTAGCATTGGCTACATGTGAGCTATTATGGCTTAAGAAGATACTTAAGGACTTGGAAGTGGAAGTGGAGGAGTTTCCTCTTTATGGAGACAACATTTCAAGCATCTATCTAGCTAACAATCCCATGTTTCATGCAAGGAGCAAGCACATAGAGGTTCATTACCACTTCGTTAGAGAAAAGGTGATGGCAAAAGAGCTAGATATAAGGTATGTGAACACTAAAATGCAGGTTGCAGACATGATGACAAAGTTTCTTGAAGGTACAAAGCTTGGAGGATTCAAGGAAGCTATCAACATAAGAGACATAGGTTGAAGCAACAAAGGAAAAGACTTGAGCTTGAGGGGGAGTGTTGAAAGTTTTTCAAGCTCAAGAGTGTGGGAACATGCCCCAAATTGAACCTTCCACATCATCCACAATCAAAGGAGGCTGATTTCCACGAGTTTGAGGCATCCAATTATGCCCATAATGGAAAGAAGTTGATTAGAGAAGATTTAGCTCACCTCTTGATGTGATTGGACCTCACTTTTGACATGTATATGTTTTTGATTGGTTAAAGAGGTTAGTAGGTGGTCTTTAAAACCTCTAATGAGTTGTATTATGACTTAGAGTCGTGGAAATACGTGCCCAAGCTGCCCCCTTGCTTAAGCACACCCCCTACTAGCTGTTCTCTGCATATTTTGCAGAAATTTCACTTTTACACACTCTATCTATCTAGATGTTTTTGGCAGACCCCCCGGTCTTGTAATTGTTGTTTCTCCTTCATCCGGAATCCATTTGCAATGATTTTTGTCTTGTTGGAAAGCTTATAAGTTCTACTTTGTCTGGTATAAGTCTCAGGTTCAGTGCCTGCACATGTGCAGAGAAATGTCCAGAACAGTGTCTGTCCAGTTAGCTCATACTCTGTGAAGAGATCAAGTTATCTGTTTTGTTACAGCTGGTTGAGGCATCATCCAGTATCCAAATGGAGTGATTTTACTCTCATTTGAAAGCTCTTTAAGTCTAGTTTATGCCTGCAAAATTTCATTTTCATTCTCTGCATATACTCAGAGAAACTCAGAAAATACAGAACCTATGTCTGAAAAATTTCAGGATCCTAGGAGGGTTCATTTGCTTTTGTTGTGCACATAGGAGTGTTTATCCTCCAACAATACACATATTCTAAAGAGAATTAGATCATCAAACTTTGGTCATAGCTTGATTAACTTCTGAATTTGATGTGTACAAAAGATTTCCTGATCCACATGATCAGGCTGATAGAATTCTAGGAAAGACTAGTCGCTGATCTCACAAGAAAACTCTTTGCACATCTATCACTTAGAAAACTTGAATTCTATTGACTATATTCTCATTTATTCTTCATCTCTCTTCTATGTCATGATTATAAATGAGTATCTATATACACATGAGTATGAACTCATCACTATATTAAAGTATTTTTGAAGTATTTTTCCAAGGCAAAATACATAAATGTATAGAACATTTCTTCCTGATTCTTCACTTGACTTCATGATTTGAGCTTGAATCTTTTCTTCACTTCTTTATTCCTAGACTTCATGTAATCATCCATTGATGTTGCTCCAACATAGCTTACTCTAGTTTTCCACATCCTTCATAATCCAAATACTCAATTGCACTTGTTGCTTCATCTATCCAATCTATCAAACTTCCTACCTTGCAAACTTCAGTGGTGGATGCCCAATAGAAGTGACCACATATCACCAGCTAGAATTGTGGTAAACTTGGACATACAAGGATGAAGTGCCGATTGTGGCTCTTCACATGGAACCAAATGCAACTCAAATGCCTAATATGGAGGCCGTCAACAAAGAAATTCCTCTTGGTTGGAGAGAGGAAGCATTGGAGAAGGATTTAAGTATCTTGGGTAATGACATCTATATTCATTCTTTACTTTGTACGTAGGGCACTATTAATAAGAATTTGGTTAATAATTTACATGAAGATGGTAGTTCACATGATTTCATTTCATATTTATTACTGTAAGAACTTAAATTAAAAATGTTTCCTTCCCTGTATAAAGTGAAAGCTACATTCCAAGGTAGTTGTTATAATGCAACAAAAGAAGTGCATAATATTAAGATTAGCATAGGCTCATATGTAGATGCACGAACATTTTTAATTGCACCTTTTTAATCTTACAATGTTATACTTGGTATGTCTTTTTCTTGTCATTAACCCACACATTGACTACCATACATATACCTTTAACTTTGAGTTTAAAGGTCAAATAATTACTTTGTTTGTGTAGCATGATTTCCAACCATTTCCATTGATTATCCATAAGTATAACATACATTTAAGAAAGGATACAATTCATGAATTGTTTTTGTCAAGTTCATAAATGATTATAGTCATATACCTCCCTATGCACATAAACCTTTCATGACTACTTATAAGGATTGTTTTATGTCTGATTATCCCTCTAAACTACCAACATCTTGAGGATCCTCATAAAGCACGTTATAGGCATGGCCCATTACACCAAAAGGAAATAGAAAACCAAGTTAAAGACTTACTCTACAAAGGAATTATAAGGCATAGTTCTTCCCCATTCAGAGCGCCAATTCCCTTAATAGAGAAGAAGAAGAAAACTTATAGAATATGCATTAATTATAGAGCCTTTAACAAGATCACAATAAAGAATAGATACCCTATTCCTCCAATAGATGATCTCTTAGATAACTAAGAGGAGCTCGTGTCTCTAGTAAAATTGATCTTAAATTAGGTTATCATTAGATACGTGTGACACTAAGCAATATTTTTAAGACTGCTTTTGGGACTCAAACTGGCCATTATGAGTTTATGGTAATGCACTTTGGACGACATACCAATGCTCCTTCTATATTTGCATGAATGATGAACAACATTTTTCTTGATTACCAAGCTTCTGTTCTAGTATTCTTCGTATATCAGCCCTCATAAAAAAGGTTTAAAGACATGGAAGGTATAACGAAGGTGCAAGTAATCACAATTGATGATTGAGGGGGAGCTATTGAAGCAAGACAATCATCAACTGATGATTACATGAAGTCTAGGAATGAAGAAGTGAAGAAAAGATTCAAGCTCAAAGCATGAAGTCAAGTGATGAATCATCAAGAAATATTCTATACATTTATGTATATTAGCTTTGGAAAAATACTTCAAAAATACTTTGATATAGTGATGAGTTCATACTCATATGTGTAGGGAGAGATGGTTGGATGCACTCAAGAGATTGAGTTGAAGCTGCTAGACCTGCTTTGCTCCAGCCCTCCTTTGCTTCAGATATGCTTAGTAGACTCCTTGAGCTTCCAAATAATACCAAAATATGCTATATGTACTTTGGAAATGATTTGACTAATGATTAGATCAAAACAGATGAGTTTGCACTTCACTAGACTTTGAAAACTTTCTATTTTGATCTTGATACCTGCTCAGTCTTTCACTCAGTATGACCAGCACACTTACAATTGACAAAATTCCTTCTAGAGATATTCTATTAGCTTAGTAAGCTACCATTTGCAAGTGGAATGAGATAAAATGATAGACTATACTCAGAGAAATCACTTAAGCAAAGTTAGGAACACTCCCGACTTTTTAGGAGCTCTGCAGAAAAATACCAGAGATCACTTCGAGCGTGATTTCTCCCAGATAGCTGATCCAATGATCTTCCAATTTTGTAGGCGTGTAGATGACTTTGTGCTGGTTGCAACAAGCCTTGAATCACTTGATTTGGTTTAGTAGATCCTGAGATATGCCTTTGAAGTTGACAGACTTGGAGATGATGACTCAGAGAAAAAACAGAGATAGTGAATGTGTATACTTCTATTGATTGATGTAGTTTTACAATCTCATTAGCATGACAAGCATAGCTAAATGAGGTATTGTGGTGTAGGCTATGAAGTAGCACTAACACACATAGAGTTACAACAGTAGAAATGCCTCGGGGAGTGAGCTCAATGAGACTAGCTAAAAAACACGACTTTTCAAGTACATCTTTTATAAGTTGAGTTGAGATTTGAATTTGAATTCAAATTCAAATCTCCTATGATCACTCTACTAAATGTAGGGAGATATTCTCTCCATTAATCAACTACTTTTTTCCACGAATCTATCAAGTAGGTGTGATTACATGAGATGCCAAGTCATATAGACTTTTACAATGAAATAAAAAGATAAAATCATAGGTATGGGTTCCTATGCTCTTTCCTTCAAGTGAAGCTTTAGTGAAGGTTGTCCAAGCTAATCTTTCAAAGTTCCAAGCCAAGTGTGAAGGCTTGAAATGCACCAACAGCTCCCCCTCAAGCCAAGCACTTTGACTTAAGTCTTCATCTTCAATCTTCAATCACATCCTGCAATCCAATCATGGATTTGAATCTGCATAACTTGTTTCCATCCAATGCTTTAGTGAGTAAATCTGCACATTGCATATTAGTAGACACATAAGTCAATTGAATGTCTTTGCTTAGCAATTTTTCTCTCACATAGTGGTAATGAACCTCTATGTGTTTTGTCCTAGCATGATATATTGGATTAGCTGCAAGGTGAAGAGAGCTTGTGTTATCTCCAAAGATGATTGGAGGTCTAGTGTATAGACCTAACTCTGTATACAAGAGCTTCAACCAGATAGCTTCTTGAGTGGCATTGGCAAGCCCTCTATACTCTGCTTCAGTGGATGACAATGCCACTGTAGGTTGATTCTTGGCTGACCAAGAAATAGGTTTATCTCCTGCAAAACAAATGTAACCGATGTGCTTCTCCTATCATCCTTGCATCCTGCCCAATCTGCATCTGAATAAACTTTAATGTCAATGTCTGATGTATAAGGAAAGTACAAACCATGGTTCTGAGTTCCCTTCAAATACTTCAAGATCTTCTTTGCTGCCTCTAGGTGAGGTACCCTTGGTTTGTGCATGAATTGGCTTAGCACACTAACTCCATATGCTATGTCAATTCTTGTTAAGGTAGCATAATTCAAACTACCTACCATACTTTGATATCATGTGATGTCTTGGACTTCTTCCCCTTCATGAGCACTCAGCTTTAGGTTGACCTCCATTGGAGTAGTTGAGACTTTAGCATCCTGCAACCCAAACTTCTTGACCATATCCTGTACATACTTCTTTTGAGTGATATATATACCTGAGTTGGTGTACACTAACTCAAGACCTAAGAAGTACTTCAATAATCCAAGATCATTAATCTTGAACTCTTTCATCATATGTCCTTTGATGTGTCTAATCCCATTGACATCATTGCCTGTAATGATGATGTCATCAACATAAACACACAAGTAGATTACCTCTGTATTACTTCTCTTTATAAACAGAGAAGTATCAGCTTTGCTCATCACAAATCCTTGGTCTTGGAGATATGTTGTCAACCTGTAATTCCATGCTCTAGGTGCCTGCTTCAAACCATATAGAGCCTTCTTCAATTTACAAACATAGTTTACCTTCTTGGGATCTTCATAGCCAGGTGGTTGTGACATGTAGACTTCTTCAGATATCCATCCATTCAAGAAAGCATTCTTGACATCTAATTGGTACATGTTCCAATTCTTGGATGCAGCTACACTCACCAATATTCTGATAGTTGGCATCTTAGCCACAAGAGAAAATGTCTCCTCATAATCAATGCCTTGGGTTTGTGCAAAACCCTTGGCTACCAACCTAGCTTTGTACCTGTTGATTGTTCCATCTGAATTTCTCTTTAGCTTGTAGATCCATCTGGATCCTATTACCTTCATAGAGTCTTTCTTGGGTACCAAGTCCCAAGTATCACTCTCCTTGAGAGCTTCCATTTCTTCATCCATAGCTTCTTTCCACTTTGGTTTGGTGATTGCTTCTTCATAGGTACCTGGTTCTTCATTCAACAAATCCTTTGCAAGATATACAGAATGCTTGGTTACAAGAGAAGTATCATACCCATATCTGATAGGCTTCTTACTTTCTCTCTGAGATCTCCTCATTGCTTGAGTTGAGGTTTCTGGTATATCCTCTAGCTTCTTCATCTTCATCTTTCCTTTGGACTTCCATGCCTTGAATTCCTAAAGGTTTATTGTATCATCATCATCTGAGCTTGATTCTTCTTTCTGGATTGGTTCCTCCTTGGTGAGCTTTGGGAAATCTTCTTCCATATCATAGGGTAGACTAACCTTCCTGCATTCATTCTCATACCATGAGTCATTCTCATCAAAGATGACATCTCTACTTACCTTGAAGCCTTTGTTTGTTGGGTTGTAGAATCTGTATCCCTTTTGGTTCAAATCATAACCAATGAAGATACATTTTTCAGCTTTAGGGTCTAGCTTTCCCCTTACCTGTGAGGGAATATGCACATATGCTACACAACCAAAGATTTTACAATGATCCAGAGAAGGTCTCTTACCATGCCAAGCTTCATATGGTGTCATGCCATCAAGTGATTTGGATGGCAACCTATTAATGAGATAGGTGGCAGTGGATACACTCTCTGCCCAAAGATAATTTGGCAACTTCTTTTCATTAAGCATAGACCTAGCTGTTTCTACTATGAGTCTATTCCTTCTTTCAGCTACTCCATTTTGTTCAGGAGTACCTTGTAGTAATCTCCCTTTTGATGCCTCTTTCCTGCAAGAAATCTTCAAACTCATTGGAGAAGTACTCTCCTCCACCATCTGACCTTAGCCTCTTCAAGCTTCTTCCTGTTTGGTTTTCAACAAGTGCAAGATACCTCTTGAAACAATTAAACACTTCATCTTTATGCTTCATAAAGTATAAGATAGTCCACCTGCTATAGTCATCAATGAAGGACACATAGTACCTTGAACCTGAAATGGAAGGGTCCTTGCTAGGTCCCCAAACATCTGTGTGCACCAAGTCTAGGTAGTCTTCATGCATGAAACCTTTCCTTGAATAGGGCAATCTGTGAGACTTACCAAACTGACATGCTCCACACTTGTAAATCATGTGTTGCTTGGATACATTACGTATCCCAAGCACACATTGATCCCTGCACATTTGCTTTAGGGTTCTTTCACCTATGTGCCCTAACCTCTTGTGCCATATTTCTAACTCTGAAAGTGTTTGATCCTTGTAATTATATAAAGCAATGTTCTTGGTGTCTTCTAACTCAAAAGTAAACAATCTACCTGATTTTTCTCCCTTGGCTATCCTTCTGAATCCATGTCTTGGGTCCTCCACATATGCTCCATGTTGAGTGAACCTGACCTGCAACCCTTTCTCCACAATCTCACCAACACTCATTAGATTCTTGGTGATAGTTGGTACATAGAGTACCCTGCTCAATAGGTTCTGGTTACCATCACATGTCTTTACATTTCCAATCTTTACAACAGAGTGTTTAGTATCATCACCTGTCTGTACCTGATGTTTGCCTTTGGGTTCTTCCAAATCAGAGAGTAGTGCCACATTGCCAGCTACATGGTTAGAACATCCTGAGTCAATATAAAATAAATGATCATCATTTGTACCTGCCTTGGAGGTCATATTCATGATCAATAAGGAGTCATCTTGCTCCTCTGTGTAGTTGTTGTAGTCCCTTCTATTTCTGAATCCACCTTGGTAGTTACCATTGTGGTTGTGATTGTAATTGTTGTTGTATTGATTGTTGTATCCATTGTAGCCTTGGTGTTGGTTGAACCTGCCTCTCCCTTGAGAGTATCCACCTCTTGAGTAGCCTCTTCCTCTCTGATTCTTGTAGTTCTTGTAGCATTCATCTGTGGTATGATTGGACAATCCACAAATGTTGCATGGTGATGAGTTGTAGGGTCTCCCCCTACCTGACTTACCTCCTCTGCCTCTTCCTCTTGAAGATCTACCTCTCCCTGCATAATTAGCTTGGGAGGTAGAGCCTTCTTCTTCCTGCTTCTTCCCTTTACTTTTATCCTTAACTTTCTTATCAGTATATAGAGCAGAGGGGTTATTACCTTTTGATTGATCTCCTGCCTTTGTAAACTTTGCTTCATGTATAAAAAGTTGGCCCATGAGTGTTGTGAGATCTGGGGTATGCATGTCCATGTAGAGGTCCATTGCAGTGGTGAAGCTTTCCCACTTATCATCTGCCTTGAGTCCATTTGTTACTTGCCTGACTATTTGCTCCTCTTCAATCTCCTCTCCAATACTTGCTAATTGGTCTGCCACATCTTTAATCTTGGTCACATACTCTGAGACTGATTGCTTGGGCTGCTTCCTAAGGGTTGTGAATTCAATCCACAGTTGATTCTTCCTGGCCCTTCTGTTGGAAGAGAAATATGTTGACAAAGTTTCCCAAGTCTCTTGGGAAGTCTTACAGTTCTTTATATGAGGTAAAAGGAAATCAGATATAGAGTTAAGAAGGTAAGACCTTGCCAAAGCATCCTTTGCACACCATTGGTTGAGCCTCTCTTGTTCATCCTTGGTGGGTAGTCCTCTAGCTTTGAATGAGGGCGATTCCTCATCTCCTGATATGTATCCAAATAAGCTTCTTCCTTGTAGATAGGTCTTCATCCTTAGAGACCAAGCTTGGTAATTGTTCCTGTCCAATTTGTCAATGAATGAAGGAAAACCATCTCCCATTGTTACCTTGTTTGCTCTGATACCACTGTAGGGAGAGATGGTTGGATGCACTCAAGAGATTGAGTTGAAGCTGCTAGACCTGCTTTGCTCCAGCCCTCCTTTGCTTCAGATATGCTTAGTAGACTCCTTGAGCTTCCAAATAATACCAAAATATGATATATGTACTTTGGAAATGATTTGACTAATGATTAGATCAAAACAGATGAGTTTGCACTTCACTAGACTTTGAAAACTTTCTATTTTGATCTTGATACCTGCTCAGTCTTTCACTCAGTATGACCAGCACACTTACAATTGACAAAATTCCTTCTAGAGATATTCTATTAGCTTAGTAAGCTACCATTTGCAAGTGGAATGAGATAAAATGATAGACTATACTCAGAGAAATCACTTAAGCAAAGTTAGGAACACTCCCGACTTTTTAGGAGCTCTGCAAAAAAATACCAGAGATCACTTCGAGCGTGATTTCTCCCAGATGGCTGATCCAATGATCTTTCAATTTTGTAGGCGTGTAGATGACTTTGTGCTGGTTCCAACAAGCCTTGAATCACTTGATTTGGTTCAGTAGATCCTGAGATATGCCCCTTTGAAGTTGACAGACTTGGAGATGATGACTCAGAGAAAAAACAGAGATAGTGAATGTGTATACTTCTATTGATTGATGTAGTTTTACAATCTCATTAGCATGACAAGCATAGCTAAATGAGGTATTGTGGTGTAGGCTATGAAGTAGCACTAACACACACAGAGTTACAACAGTAGAAATGCCTCGGGGAGTGAGCTCAATGAGACTAGCTAAAAAACACGACTTTTCAAGTACATCTTTTATAGAAGTTGAGTTGAGATTTGAATTTGAAATTAAATTCAAATCTCCTATGATCACTCTACTAAATGTAGGGAGATATTCTCTCCATTAATCAACTACTTTTTTCCACGAATCTATCAAGTAGGTGTGATTACATGAGATGCCAAGTCATATAGACTTTTACAATGAAATAAAAAGATAAAATCATAGGTATGGGTTCCTATGCTCTTTCCTTCAAGTGAAGCTTTAGTGAAGGTTGTCCAAGCTAATCTTTCAAAGTTCCAAGCCAAGTGTGAAGGCTTGAAATGCACCAACAATATGTATATAGATACTCATGTATAGTCGTGACATAGAAGAGAGATGAAGAATAGATTAGAATATAGTCAATCGAATTCAGTTTTCTAAGTGATAGATGTGCAGAGAGTTTTCTTATGAGATTAGCGACTAGTCTTTCCTAGAATTCTCTCAGCCTGATCATGTGGATCACGGAATGTTTTGTACACATCTAATTCAGAATTTAATCAAGCTATGACCAAATTTTGATGATCTAGTTCTCTTCAGGTTGTGTGTATGTCAAGTAGGAACATTCATATGTAGAAGTCTACAAGTGAAGTTCTCAGAATCGCGCATTTTGCTACTCAAAGATTTGCTTGGATATCAGTGCTCAGTGTAAAATTTTTTATATTTGGGCATTCAAAATTTAAGTTAAAAGATAAGGAAGCTTTGGTTAAAAGCATTTAGCAAAACGGGTTACATTTTGAGAGAAAGCAACTTAAGAAGTTGACCATATCAAAGTCGTCATTTTTGGAAGGTAGTTTTTGACATAGGTTTGATCTAAGTGATCAAATTAGACGGTTCTTTTGAAGAATTAATGATCATTATGGTTGCGTTAAGGTAATATGAATATGTGTGCATCATTTGAATGATTAAAATCAAAGTCATATGCAAAGATTGAAGTCCATTTTTGAAGCAGATTATTAAAGCTGAAGAAAACTTCACAGAGAGAAGTATTTCTTAATGAATTTGAAAGATAATGTAAAGTTTGTGTAAAGTTTGATTTATTCTTGATATAGAAGAGTTTTTTAATCAAGATAGATCAGAAATTTGGAGAATTAATGATCTCCAGCAAGCTAAGGGATTAAAATTTCACTTCATAAGAAAAGTAGGTTTGATAAAAAGTGATCATTCACACGGTTGTTGTAGATGGATTCGACTTGGTTATGGACTAAAATTCCTCCTCTACATCATAGGCAAAATCTTTGTTGAGGGTTTTAGGCCATAGTGTGTGAAGCTTGGCTTGGATTCCCCTCTACAAACCATATTCATATTTCCTTTACAAGTTATCCTCAGGTACATCTTTGAGTATCCAAGCCAATAATAGACTTTGCTAGAACTGCTCCGTATAAGTAGTAACAATGCTATCCTCCTTCCATGTAAAGTTTGTTCATGCACATCGCATATGTAAATGATATTGAGGAAGAAAATTATCCTTGACCTTATCTTGTAAATTCTTTCATGTAGTCGAATGATTTACACTATGAGGCAGGACATTCCACCAAAGTTGAGCCTTCCACGCTAAATAATTAGTAGCAAAATTGATTTTTTCACTTTCAACATATGATTCATTAGAATAGAAGTCGTCAAATTATTACATCTAGGAAAGCACTAAAGGACCATCCTTACGGCCATCATATCGTAGAGATTGGTAAGTATTGACACCAATCATGGAATGTGTGTCATTAACTTGAGCACAAAAAATAGCTTTTAATACCCTTACAAGGTTATCTTCTTCAGATTACATCTTTTGAAGTACTTCATGTTCATGGATCTCCTTTTGGGTGTCTCGAAGCTCATACCACATGAACTCTAACTGTTTCTCGATTGGTACCTCGGATAGAGGTGACTCTTCAAAATCCTCCATAATATTTCTAGGGTCCATGGATGTGTCGAGAAAGAAAACCCCTTGTTGGATATGTGAAAAATATTTTAAGATTGCTTGAATTAAAATGAAAAAGGGAAGGGTGATTCTTGGGAACTGAAAAAGTAGAGAGATACAACTTGTGTTAAATATAAGAAAAGAGAACTTGAGTGACAACACAACGAAAGTGTAGTGGTAAAATACTAGACTTGTGAAAGTGAGATTCTCGATTCAAATCCTCCCTTCGTGTTGAATATAATACTCCCCATTGCCACTCCTTAATTAAAAGGTGTTCGCACATAGCCAATTGCTACCAACAGTTGCCAAGGGAGCCATGGGTGCTAGGGAAGCCAAAGATGCCAAACTTATGCCAAAGTTCCATGCCTTGGTTGATGCCTTGGAGTAAGCCAAATGAGTAAATGTAGGTGTAAACATAGGTGCAAACATAGGTGTAAACAAGAGAGAGAGAGAGAGGAAGCTGGATACACGTGTTAGAATTTTAGCAATCTCAAGTGTGGGAACTCATGCTAAGTTGAAGTGCCACATCACTCACACTTTTTGGTAGAATATACAACCACTTTTCCACGAGTTTCCTCAGCCCTTTACTCACCTAATTGATGGAGAAAAGTCAGGATCATTTGGAGGGCATTTTTTAATTCAAATTTACAACCACTTTTTTTAGCATTATATAAGCAAAGACATGGAGCAAAGTCGTAGCCATCATCCTCTACCATTTGAACACTTGTAGGCTCTCATTATGAGTGTTTACTCCAGGTCTAAGCTAGCCCCTAGCTAAGCAAGCCCCTTGCTTGCTGAAGTTTTCTCATAGGAAGTGATCTTTGATCACCCATATCTCTTTGTGTAGCAGTCCGATTCATTTGCAAGATAGCTCATTTTGTTTCTATGATTGTAAGCTTTCTTTTGGATGTAATCTTAGTATCAAGTGTTCATTAATCTTGAGTATATTGAGCTTGAAAGTTCTCTGGTCTGATCTCCGCATATTTCCAAATATATGTGTTGGGAGGTACACAAGTGCAAGCACCAGTTTGGGAAGATTTTGGTCTGTCTTGTGAAAGGCGTTTGGCATAGCTAACATTCTCAAAATTGAGTGATCTATGGCTTGTTGGAAATCTTAGAGAGTCTATTTTTACTGTGCAAAATTTCATAGGTTCAATCTTCAGGTCCAGATAGCAATTCGATTTTTGGTGGACTATGGTAGTGAACTGTTTGGTCCTAGGAAGGGCCTATCATTCTTCTGTTGCAACTAGGAGTGGATATAATCCATCAGTGGTATCAGAGCTCATCATTGAGCATTGAAGACATCAAGAGGAGGCCTTGAAGTTGCTTGAGAGCCAAGGATTGAAGCAAAGACCAGCAAGATTTGAAGAAGGATTTGAAGCAAGGGGGAGCTTCTATCATCATCGAAAGTTCACGACAAGTGGAGACTCTTGTGGGAAGGTAACATATCATTCATTCTCACATCTATCACAATCCAAGGAGGGATTAGGATCCACATATAGTCTCATACACAATGGGAGACTATAGTACTTAGATAGAAGCTTGAAAAAAGCAATTACCAACCTTGGAAGTTTAGAATCTCTAACCTCCTCATGGGAAAGGGTCTTTGGGGGTTGGTTAGTGGTACAGAGGTGAAGCCATACATAGATCCACATACACCTACTAAGAATCAAAGGAGAGCCATTAGAGAATGGGAAGAAAGGGATAGGAGAGTGATCTTCATTCTTTCTCAACACATAAGTAAGTCCATGATAGGTCATATCCAAGACCTAGATACATCTAAGAAGGTTTGGGACTGTTTAGAAAGGTTGTACTCTACCTTTACAAAGGCTAGAAAAATTCAGCTCAAGAATGAGCTCAACAACCTTAGGAAGTCATCAAATCAGAGCATTAATGACTTCATACTCAAAGTAAAAGAGATCTCGGATGCACTTGGTTCAATAGGATGTGTTGTAGATGATGATGACCTAGTTGCCCACACACTTAATGGGCTTAGAGAAGATGATAAATGGAAGGCATTCACAACCTCTGTGTATGTAAGGGATTCATTACCAGATTTTGAGCAACTTACTTCTCTTATGGTGACTGAGGAGCTCAACCATGGAGGCAACAAGTCAAAGGGCAGCCAAGACCAACTCTTCTATGCATGCAAAGGAGGAAGAGGCAAAGGCAATAGAGGTGCTTCAAGAGGAAGAGGTAGAAGCAACTAATAACAAGGCATCCAAAGCTATCAAGGGAGTCAATCAAGCCAAGATGAAGGTCAATCATCAAGAGGAAGAGGAAGAGGAAGAGGTAGAGGAGGAAGATATGGAGGTCGAGGATACTCCAACTCAAATGGATGCTTCAATTGTGGGAAGCAAGGACACTATGCCAAGGATTGTTGGCAAAAGCAAGGTGGGAACAATTACAAAGGGCAAGGTAATTATGCTAACTCCTCAACAAATTCAGAAAATGAGCATTTGTTAGCTATGAAGCATAAAAGTGAAGGTCAACCACATGATGAGGTGTGGTATATAGATAGTGGTTGTAGTAACCACATGTCAGGTAAAGAGGAGTACTTCAGCAATCTTCAAGCACCCAAGCAAAGAGGATTTGTGGAGACAGGAGACAACACAGAGCATGAGATACAACAAATGGGAGATGTGAAGCTTGAAGGCAACCACAAAGCAAAAGGATTATCTGAGGTATTGCATGTTCCTACTATTACAAAGAACTTAATCTCTGTTGGATAGATGGTTGAAAAGGGATACCAAGTCAAGTTCAACCACAAAGGATGCTTTATTGAAGACCCAAGGAATGGCTATGAGCTGATAGCCAAAGGAAAGAAGGAAGGAAGAATGTTCACTCTTGACATTGGCAAAGAACAAAGCAACAAGGCAATGTTCATCACCTATGGCGACAAGAAGATTGGAGATTTGGATTTGTGGCATAAAAGGTGTGGTCACATCAACATTAAAAGGTTGAAAGACATGGAGAAGAGGCAATTGGTAAGAGTTTTACCACATTTTTCATTACAAATGTTGCATGAGATGTGTGAAGCTTGTCAACTAGGCAAGTCTACTAGGCAACCCTTCAAGAAGAGTGGATATGTAGCACATGGTGTGTTAGACGTTGTGCACACAGATGTGTGGGGGCCAACCAAAGAGCCCTCTCTTGCAGGTAATAGGTACTTTGTAACCTTCATAGATGACTACTCAAGAAAAGTATGGTTGTATTGTATAAAGCAAAAATCAGATGTGTTTGATGTATTCAAAAGATTCAAGGCACAAGTTGAAAAGGAGACAGGTTGCTACATCAAAACCCTAAGGTCTGATGGAGGGGGAGAATACTTCTCCCATTCTTTTTGTGATTTCTTGCAGGACCAAGGTATAAAGAGGCAAATCACTTGCAGGTATACTCCCCAACAAAATGGGGTGGCAGAGAGGAAGAATAGGTATATTGCTGAAATTGATAGGAGTATGTTCAATGAAATGAATGTGCCTTTAACATATTGGGCATATGTTGTATCTACTGCTGTGTACTTGATGAATAGGTGTCCCACATCGGGGTACATGACATGACACCTGAGGAGGCATGGAGTGGAAGGAAACCAGACCTTTCACACATTAGAATCTTTGGTTGTGTATGCTACACACATGTGCCGCAAGAGTTGAGAGGTAAGATGGATGCAAGGGCTGAAAGATGTATGTTTATTGGTTATGCTATGGAGCAAAAAGGTTACAGGTGCTACAATCCTAATACAAAGGAGTTAAAGGTTGTTGGAGTTAGACGTCTTCGGAAGCACGCGAACAGCACAAGGAAGAAGAAGAAGCTTGGAGCACAACACACAAGACTGAATGTATTACTAGAGAATGTACAAAGATAAGTAGCCCATTAGGGCAATAGGCGTATATACAAGCCGGGGGAAAAAAACCTCCTAAAGAGGGAAAAAAGTGCCCCGACGGTCCTAGAGTGTTCACACACATCACTACCTAAATATATCAACGAATCCCCCCTGGGAGTGATGCGGTGAACAAGGAGCTGGCACTCATGTATAAGGAAGTGCCAAGCTATGTGGAAATCACTCCACAAAAGGAAGTAAGCCCAAAGCTTTGCAGAAAGCTTCAAACTTCTCCGTAGGCAGAGCCTTCGTGAAAAGGTCTGCAATGTTCTCCTGCGTGGGCACATATGCCAAGCTGATCTCCCCAGCAGAGAACCTCTCCCTGACATAGTGATAATGCACCTCAATGTGGTTAGTGCGAGCATGGAACACAGGGTTCCTCGCAACTGCCAATGCGCTCTGACTGTCAGTGAAGATGGTGGTGGCATAAGACTGGCCAACACCCAAATCAGCCATAAGGCGTCTAAGCCACACACACTCAACAATCGATGTGAAAGTTGCCCTATACTCAGCCTCACAACTGGAAGTGGCCACAGTAGGCTGCTTCTTGCTCAAACAAGATATACATGAGCTACCAAGCATGAAGCAAAAGCCACTGGTGGGACACACGAGTGTCATAGCAACCAGCCCAATCTGAGTCAAAAAAAGCATGCAAATCTGGCGATAGTGATCCCCCCTTGGGATAAAACAACCCAAGTAGCCGAGTACCACTCAAGTAGCGAAAGATGCGCTTAACCGCCTTCCAATGCATGACTCCTGGGTATTGCATAAACCTGCTCATCTGTGAGACAACAAACTGAATATCTGGCCGAGTAATGCATAAGTAAATCAAGCATCCAACAGCCTGCTGATAGAGAACAGCATCAAATGCATCTCCAGCATCATGAAGACTCAATCGTAAACCTGTCTCCTTAGGAGTGGCAATAGGCTTACAAACTTCAAGGCCAAAACGCTGCAATAATGTGTCAATATATTTCCTTTGACACAAAGCCATTCCACCATCAACTTGCATAAACTGAATGCCCAAATAGTGATGCAAATGCCCCAAATCAGACATCTCAAATGAGGCATGCAAATCAGCCTTGAAATCAGCAATATGCTTCTCAATAGGACTAGTGAGCAGCATGTCGTCTACATAGACAACAATGATCAGAAGCACATCATTAGCATGCTTAACATATAAGGTGCTTTCAGTTGGACTGTTCTCAAAACCATGTGCAATCAGATAGGCATGTATCTTCTCATACCAAGCACGTGGTGCTTGCTTTAAACCATATAATGCCTTCTTTAACCTGCACACCTGGTTTTCATGCCCTTTCTGCACAAAGCCACGGGGTTGAAAAACATACACTTCTTCATGCAAGTCACCATTCAGAAATGGTGTTTTAATGTCCAACTGATGTACATTCCAACCATGATGGGCTGCAAGTGCACAAATGCTCCGAACAGTAGTCATACGGCATGTAGGTGCAAAGGTCTCATCAAAATCAATGCCTTTTTCCTGCGCATAACCCTTTGCAACAAGCCTAGCCTTATACCTGTCAACTGTACCATCAGGTTTACTGTCATGGAGTACCCCTAAGGGAGGTGTGAACCACCTCTAAGTTTATTATTAGGTGGGCTCACACATGAGGGCCATGTGGCACCCATGTGTGAAGCCATGTGGGGGGATGACTCACAATTATGAAGAGAGAGAGAGAGTAACTAATGATCACTACGTGGTTGGGCGGTAGAGAAGACATCAATCTCCGTGCTCGCGCACATCTCAGAAGAGCTTCCTCGTATTCTGTGCAGATAGTCCCCAAAAGTGAGGGGACTCCTCGAGACACCAAAGAGACTCAACATTGGTATCCGAGCCAGAGGTACCGGCGTCCAACAGCTGCACGCGCGCTCGTGAAGAGAGAGAGGACGACTAGCAGTCGCCGCCCGCACTCAGAGAGGAACAGCAGTCGCCGTCTGACGCGCAGTCAACAGGTCAACAAGGACCGACGTCCGGAACCCAAGACAGAGCGCAGCGACTGAGAGCTCACGCCTCTCATCCCCTCCTCGTGGATGACAAGAATGGCCATGTGTTGGTTTATATATAAAGAGAAATGAGCTCCTCCACAGGACCTATGGGATAAAGCCTCCATTCGACAGGCATTTCAAGTTTTTCCCTTTTGTGCCGACAGAGAAATCCAGCTGAAGCAGATGAGATTTTCGAAAGTTTTGAAGAACTTTGGAGTGCTAAGAGAATGCTATGAGCTAAATTTTTTGGGGAAAAGATGATACACAGATTTATTACGGGCTGTGGAGAAGGGTTTAGGGTCTTGGGTTTTCATTGAAAAGCTTCAGTCCTTCAGTTTGGAGCTCTTCAAAGTCTCTACTTCAAGAAGGTTACCATTTTACCTCCCATCGGTGACATACCCAACTTCTCCGCACCATATCTTCTTCATACCATATCGGATTTCACAAATCTTGGTCACGTTTCGAAGCTACGTTTCCAAGCTTCGCTCAGAGACCATCGGTGTTGGATTTGGACGAGATTTGCCCCATCAAAATCTCTCTGAAGCGCTTCAGAAGGAACTAGGCAGCCACTCCCGGGCCTAGTTTTTCATCATCCGGACTCCAAATCCAATTTTTTCACCTGGGATAGTCTCAAATTCTTGAAGTGCAGGTGCTGGGCAACAATTTGTGGACTAGCGAGGATTGGAATATCTCTGAAATTATTCAGTTGCACTCTGTTTGCCCGTTTGAGGCTTTTTCTACACACTTTTGGTGTTGTTTTGGATGGTTTATGGTGTCTAGAACCTCCCCGGACCAAGCGGACATTTCCAATTTTTTTCTGGGACTGGCGAGGAATCAAAATCAGCGGCTTGAAGCATCAAAGACCACTTGGATTACGCTTCCGCAACTCTACTTTGTATCAGGGAAGTGCTCTTGTGTTATATTTCTCTTCTTCTTGCATATTTAAACTCTACTTCCATTCATTTTCATACACTCTAGTTAGTAAACGGGGGAAGGGTACTTAAACATGGAAACTAAAGGCAAACAAGTAGTTGAGACCACTTCTCCACCTAGAGAGCAACTAGAGGATCCTGATGCTAGGATGGAAGAAGTAGAGTTAGGACAAGAAATAGAAGAGAATGTAGAAGAAAAAGAGCCTTCACAGCAAGAGTATACTTATGAAGAGCTTATAGATGAATTTTTCACTCGTGACCAATTCATTGATTTGAAAGAGCAAACCCTTAAGTTAGAGAAAGATTTGGGTAGCATCACATCTCTTATACAGCAACTTAAGTCTCAAATGATCTCCCTTGAGACTAGTGTCACCTCTTTCCTAACTAGGAAGGAAAGAGAGACTCCTACCATTCCTCTAGAGATTACTAGGAAAGAGACTTCTCTTCCTAGTAAGCATAAAGGAGAGAGTTCTAGGGAAGCTCCCCTCCTGAAAGACTTGAAGCCACCTACCTTCACGGGGGATGACCGAGACAGGAATAAGGATGCAATCTACACTTTTTTACAAAAGTGGCATGATTTGCATCAATTGAAGGGCACCCCACCTGAGTATCGTGTGCTAGAGGCGAGTCTTTCCCTCGGCCCACGTGCTTATAAGTGGTGGATGAGTCTTAAGGAGGCGAACTCTATCCCTAGTGACTGGACTCAGTTTGAGACTCTTTTCCTAAAAGAGTTTCTTCCTGAAAATGAAGAGGGGAGGAATTGGGATGAGTGGGATAGGATTACTCAAAGAGGCAGGCCTCTTTCAGTCTATCTATCCCACTATAGAGAGATCACTTTGAAGCTTAAGGATCTAGATGATTTTCAGAAGACCAGAGGGTTTGTTAGGGGCTTGGATAAAGCCATAAAGAGGGAAGTCAGGAGGAATGCACCTAAGACGTTTGAGGATGCGATCAAATATGCACAGATATATGAGGACCATAACCGTCCTCAGTATACTCCTATGGAGACGGATCAGCCCCTTAAACCTCTTAGCACCACTAAATTTAAGAAAAAGTTGCCTTTTGGGAAAAACAAGGTTTTTATTAAAAAACAAAGATCACAAGGGCCTAAGCTATCCACAGACCAGTTTGAGAAGGCCAAAAGAGAGAACCTGTGTTTTAGGTGCCTATCCCCTAGTCATTCACAGTGGAACTGTCCACTCAAGAAGGGGGAAGAAAAGAAGAAAGGACCAGAGTCTAGTACGCCTCCTAAAAGGGGCAAAAAGGCGGTCCACCTAGTGCAGACCCTTCCCATTCATGGCAGCTCTAGCTGCAAGGGAGTGGAGGTGATGCACGAGGATATAGAGCACACGTGTTGTTTGACTCAGTCATTGTGGTCACCGCAGTTTGGACCACATGACTTGGTCAAGCTACATGGTAGTGTATACGGGACCAGGGTGCGAGTCATGATAGATGACTCTGCCACTCATAATTTTATAAACTATGCTTTGGTCAAGAAATTGAAGATTCCCCAGCAGCCTAGTGCACATAAATATATTGTATCTATGATGCAAGGGCAAGATAAAAGAATATGGGATACTATGGTATCCAATTTGGAAGTCAAGATGCAGGATTATACAGATCATATGGACTTCCAAATTATGAACATGGAGAGGACAGATCTAGTCTTAGGAAGAGAGTGGCTATGGGGGTTGGGAGATACACTTAAACGCAGCTATCAAAATAACACACTCGAGTTTGAAAAGAATGGAAGTAAAGTTTATATTCAGGGAGAGAGAGATGTACCTAGTGCACCTCTCATCTCATCATTAGAGTTGTATAGTCTCTGTTGTTCACAGCATGTACAGGATATGTTTTTATTGTATATTCATGATATGGAGCATTGTACAGACAGCTCATCTGATGTATATTTTCATGCTTTGAATGTAAATATGAACAGGACTTTCTACTATTCTTTTTTGCAAGAGTGTGTAGGTAAAAGTTTTAAGGAGCTTATGTTTGAGTACAGAGATGTTTTTCCCACTGACTTACCTAGAGGGCTACCACCTGAGAGAGGGGACATTGACCATGCCATAGAGGTTGTTACTAACACTAACCCTATTTGTAGACCACCTTATAGGCTTAGTGTTTCTCAGCATGAGGAGGTTGAGAAGCAATTGCAGTATTATTTAGATAAAGGCTTCATCAAACCTAGTAACTCACCATGGGCATCGCCAATGCTCCTAGTTAAAAAGAAAGATG
This sequence comes from Ceratopteris richardii, assembly GCA_020310875.1. NCBI lineage: Eukaryota > Viridiplantae > Streptophyta > Polypodiopsida > Polypodiales > Pteridaceae > Ceratopteris > Ceratopteris richardii. The sequence continues at coordinate 27,635,578 of CM035420.1, forward strand.
GCTCTATGAGACTATGTATAGATTATAGAGCACTTAATAAGGTAACTATTAAAAATAGATTTCCAATGCCTAGGTTGGAAGATCTATTTGATCAGTTACATCAAGCTAGGTATTTTACCAAGCTTGACCTTAGATCAGGATATCATCAGATCAGGATTAGGGCAGAGGATGTCCCTAAGACTGCATTTAGGACTAGATATGGGCACTATGAGTTTTTGGTGATGCCTTTTGGTCTCACCAATGCTCCTGCCACTTTCATGAAACTCATGAATAGTGTTTTACGGCCTTATCTAGGACACTTTGTAGTAGACTTTTTAGATGACATTCTGATCTATAGTGCATCAGAACAGGAGCACTTGGAACACTTGAGAAAAGTATTTCAAGTGCTAAGGGAAAATTCGCTCTTTGCTAAGGAGTCAAAGTATGAATTTTTCAAGAAAGAGGTTAGATATCTTGGGCATATAGTCTCCCAAGATGGAATCCAGATGGATCCTGAAACCAAACATCTGAGTCTACTGCAGACATGCACTGATCATGAGAAGATGGGTCAAAATTGCAGACAGTAGTAAACGCCCATTCTTCTTCCTGTACAAGATTTGCAGACTCTGTTTTTGGTGTAGAGGCCTCTGCAACAACCATTCCAGCCTCTTTCTTCTTTGCCTCTTTAGCAGCCAGTTTTGGACAGTTCTTTATGATATGATCATTGCCTTTACAGTACTTACAAAATAATTTTTGCTTTTCTGATTTTTTCTCATCTTTGTCTTGGTTCTTTGAATGTGCAACATTTGCAGATTTCTGCTTACTAGTAGAAGAGCTCCATTTTCCTTTGCCCTTCTGACTAGCCAGGAAAGCTTGATTTGCAACTCGCATAATGGACCTGTTCTGCCTGGACTGATCTTCCTGCAACAGAACAGAGACTAACTCCTCAAATGATAAGGCATTCGAATTGCCTTTCATCATCAACCGAAGAGTAGAAGCAAAACTCTGATATGAGTCAGGAAGACCATTCAAAACGGTCTGCACAAGTGAGTTATCTCGTATAACCTCATCAGCAGAAATCAATTGTTCCTTCAAATCTTTGATCTTCGTTAGGAAATTGTCCATAGAATCACCTTCATTCATGTGCTCACTCTCCAACTGTTTTCGGAGATAAGCAATACGAGTCTCATTCCTAGCTTGGTACAATGTGGTAAGTGTATCCCAAGCATCCCTAGCTGTTCTGCAAGAGCGTATGTGAGGAATAATGGCACGTTTGACAGACAAAGCTATCAATGCATGTGTCTGGGCATCTCTACCATCCCAACGAATCTTCTCTGCAGTAGGTGCAACAGAAACAGCAGCACGAACAGGAATCTGCACAATATCATCTTCGACACCATCTTCATCAGCTCCAGCACCTCCAGCACCTGTATTTGTAGTACCTGTAGTCGCAGGTGTAACAGGACGTCTTTCAACACCCTGCACAATGTTCCACAGTCCTTTTGCAACCAATACATGTCGCATCATATAAGCCCATAATGGGTAGTTGGTACCATCCAACTTATCCTCAACAGCCAACATACGGAATACATCACTGCTTTCAACCATGGCCGGTGACTAAAATACCTTGATGCAGAAAATTAACTGTATCTCAAAAAGTTGAACAGAACTGCCCAGACGAGTTCTGCTAGACCTGTAGCAGACTTCGAGACGCTTAAACTGGCAAACAGAAACTGGTATATACCTTTGGCACAAAAGGACAAAATAGCCTGCATAAGCGCTGCGATAGTGCGTTCGGAATTTCGTGCGAATCTGAGACTGCAAACGGAGGAGTGTCGACAGCACCCTAGAAGAAGCGACAACCTGCTCTGATACCAATTGTTGGAGTTAGACGTCTGCGGAAGCACGCGAACAACACAAGGAAGAAGAAGAAGCTTGGAGCACAACACACAAGACTGAATGTATTACTAGAGAATGTACAAAGATAGGTAGCCCATTAGGGCAATAGGCGTATATACAAGCCGGGGAAAAAAAACCTCCTAAAGAGGGAAAAAAGTGCCCCGGTAGTCCTAGAGTGTTCACACACATCACTACCTAAATATATCAACAAAGGTATCTAGAGATGTAGTGTTTGATGAACTCAAACCATGGTATGCTTCCAAAACTCCATTGTAGGATGAAGATATTGAAGAAGCAGAGAGAAGATATGAAGCTAGGTTTCAAGATAGCTTGGAAATTAGTGGTCCAAGCATACAAAGGAGTTCAAGCATGGATTCAGCCCATCAATCAGTGAATAAAGGAAAGGCAAGATTGGTAGAGCTTGATGAAGATGGACATGAAGTTGAAGACTTTGAAGAACTTATGTTAGAAGGGGGAGCTACATCAAAAGCAAAAATCAATGCACCAAGGCAAAGAAGGTTCATTCCACCAAAAGGAGAAGAAAGGAGGTCAACAAGGGTAAAACATCCAATCTCAAGGCTTGTTTATGATAGTTATATTGCTAGGCATTATGCTTTCATGACTAAGGTTATCAAAGATCATGAACCTTCTACCTATGAAGAGGCCAAAGACACAAAGGAGTGGCAAGAAGCTATGGAAGAAGAGTACAAAGCCCTTAAAGACAACAACACATGGAGTCTTGTTCCAAGACAAGAAGGGATGAAGGTAATTGGCAACAAATGGGTCTATAAAGTGAAAAGAAATTCTGATGGTTCAATTGCTAGGTTCAAAGCAAGGCTTGTGGCAAAAGGATTTGCTCAATCCTATGGGCTTGACTATGAAGAAACATTTAGCCCGGTTGCAAAGATGACAACAATTAGGGCAATCATTGGGGTTGCTACATCTAGGAGGTGGACAATCTATCAATTGGATGTAAAGAATGCTTTTCTTAATGGTGATTTGCAGGAGACAATCTACATGACTCAACCATTAGGGTTTGAGAACCCTAAATATTCAGATTTTGTTTGTAAACTTAGAAAAGCATTGTATGGTTTAAAGCAAGCTCCTAGGGCATGGAATCAAAGGCTTGTGGAGTATTTGTGCAGGTGTGGATACAAGCCAAGTGATGGAGATCCTTCCTTATACCTCAAGAAGGAGGGAGGACTAGTTTTCTATGTATGCATATGTTGGCAGCAGTCAGGGAACCGAAGGAGCCACAAGACAAAGAGGGTCGGAACGAAGAGATAGCACAAGCAGACACAGTAGCCAAAGAAGATCTGGCAAGTAGGCCATCTAATTTTTTCAGACATCAAGGAGTGGAGCACACAAGAAGAAAGAGCAAGTAGGGAGCTCAAAGATGTGTACGACAAACCAACAGAGAAAATCCCTACACAAATAGTGATTTTAATCACTAAAAACCATTGTAAATACCATTTCGTATTTTTGTAGCTCCATTTTGTGCAAGCCAAGGAGTCCTTGAGCTTGAGGAGCCTTAGAAGTACCTACATATCAATTTTCGTATTTTTTAGACTCCGTTTAAGCCCTCAAATTGGCCCTGGAACCTAATTTTTAACTAGGCCGGACACTAGGTCTGGACAGGGCCAAAACCTAGTCAAAAACTATAAATAGAGCTAGAGAGCTCATTTTTGAGGGTAGCTTGTAATTGAAATGAACTTGTAAGAGCTTTTTGAAAGTAATCTAAGAACTCCATTGCTTCTCACTCTTTGTCTTGCCGTGTGTGCGCGTGTGTGTGTATGTGTGTGTATGCTTGTGTGCTTCTCACTCACGCACTTGTGCCTCCACTTGCTCGAGGTCTTCATACCATCCTCACGTCTTCCCGGATTGACATTAAAGGAGGTGCTACTCATCACTGAGCTACATCAAATTTTGGCGCCGTTGCCGGGGATCGAGCTTTGAGGACGAGCGTGTGATGGTAAGATGTAGAGTTGACGCGTTGGAGTTATAGGTATTTTCTTCACTTTTATCTATTGCCTTTTGTTTCCTTCATCACCATCATCATCATCACCATCTCCCACCTCCATCTCCATCATCGCAAAAATTTCAGTTTTTTGACTATATTTCCTTCCTCCTTCCATTTCCCTCATTCCACTTGTGAGAGAGAGCGAGAGAGCAATATTGTGTGTGCTGTTTTTGCATGTTTCTTGAGCTGTCTTGCAGGTACAGGCTGCATCATCTTCTCCAGCACTCCGTGCAGGTATGAAAATCGTGGTAACTGTCTCTCTCAATCGCGACCGACAGAAAAAATGCTTCAATTGCCAAACAAAGTACAAAACCATGATCTACAGGCCTAGAGCTTCCCAAAACTGTATTTAGATTTTTGAAATTCATCAGATTTCTGTCAATCGCGATCGACAAACCACAATGGACAGACCTGTCAATCGCGATCGACCAGTCAATCGCGACTGACAGCCCACGACGGCTCTGTCAATCGCGACCGACAGAGTCAACGACCGATTGACCACGACTGACGGATCATACGCGTGACACGTGTCAATCGCGATCGAGTCATCAATCGCGATCGACCCATCAATCGCGACTGACAGCCCACGACGGCTCTGTCAATCGTGACCGACACAGTCAACGATTGTTTGACCACGACGGAGAGACCCTCGCGACCGACCTGTCAATCATGATCGACCCATCAATCGCGATTGACAGAGTCAACGACCCTTTGACCACGACTGATTGACTTTTCGAGCCACGTGTCAATCGCGATTGACCCATCAATCGCGACTGACAGCCACGACGGACCTGTCAATCGCGATCGACACATCAATCGCGACTGACCTGTCAATCGCGACTGACAGAACTTGCGAACGCGTTAGAAGGGCAAATTTGGCCAATTTTCTAGGGTAAAGAATAGGGGGCTAATGTGGTCAATTTGTGGGACAAACACTCGGGGTTAGCATTGCATGTTGAGGCCGCAACCCAAGTAATTCAAGAATTCCTGCCTCCTTGATTAAACTGTTTGGAACCCTGTTTTAATCCCTGAAGCCTGAACTGACATAACTTCCTCATACGAAATCCAATTGCGGTGATTTTTGTTTTGTCGGAAAGCTCGTGAGGAGTACAACCAAAACTTCCACTGGTTATGTGAAAATTAAGATCAAGATTATTAGATAGGGTTTCTAGAAGTTAACCATACCCGAGGTAGGAAAACTGAGGTATCCTTGGGATTATTTTTTATAAAGGCAAGAGATAATTTGGTCGGTGAGTCACATGCATGAAAGAGGTCTAGTCTGTCATTTGAATTTAAGTCTGGAGCTAATCTTGGGACTGATGCAGGTCTATTGAGAAGCAATTGAGAGCGTCCAAGCAAGGGCTTTGTGCAAGCTTGAGAATCAACTTCTCGAGCACTAAAGAGCAAGGATCAGCAAGAAAGGTCGGAATACTCTCAACTCCCCTTCGTCAATTCCTAGCTTAGGCTAAGAACGACTAGAGGTAGGAGTAAGTCAGGGCGACGAGAGGCAATTATCAAGTTGAAGAATACCTAAACTTTCAAGTTCAAGCTAAGAACATAATCTTTGTACTGTCGAGAACTTTAAAGGAAAAGAACTTAACGTGGAATGATCAACTTTAAGTGCGGAACTACACTCAAATATACCTTACGACGTGATATCAGACAAGAATTTTAACACGGGAATCAACTAAAAAGAATCAAGTAACTGATACAAAAGGACTCTGCAACGAGGTTGTACTTGGGCAAAATTGGGCTATTCAATTAGGCTTATGAACCTTAGATCAGGGCGACATCTAGGAAGAGATAGACAAAGTCTTAGGTCTTCAGAGGCTAGTGTCAATCATACTGCGAGGTCTTGGGCCCAGCAGTTGAGCCATCATTCGTATTACCCTAGCTCTGAGACTAGTGAATCAGAGATGTCTCAAGGTAGGGAGAGACCTACAGGAAGTTCAGGAGTGCCATACTTGCACAGGGTAGAAGGCCCTTACAAAACGCAGTTGGAATACCTTAGGAACAACCGATTGGGTGCTAGCATCTATGAGGACGGCCTAGGAAGATCTGTGGTACAGATTAAGAATCCTGATCAATCCATTGGATTAGAGCGCCCAGCTGTCAAGTTCAAAAATGGAGCATACTTAGACAAGGAAGGGACAATATATGTAGTCACCAGTCATCCAGATAGGATGGATGAATTTGGGAATGAGATCCCAGGAACGGACTTAGGTGACCTAGAGCAGGGAAGCATGGGTGAAGAACCAAGGACTCCCCGAGGCAAATCTGTTCTCACTAGGATTATCACACCAGAGTGGATTCCCCAGGATAATAAGAGCATAGATCTGCTTCTGAACCGAGGAACTGACAAAGCCTTTTGGAGGTATAAATCTGATCGACCAATTGATATAGGAACAATCATGATCTATGAGTTTAAGGATCCTGATAGCCCAGGCAAAGTGACCTACTTAGATCACGCTTCAGAGAGGATCTTTGGGGTGACAGAAAATGATAGGCATGCTTACACTTGGAAAGGTGAAATTATTTTCCCCCAACCAAGATCAAATGTGTCTTATGGTCACCCTAGAGCGGGAACATCCCAAGCTCATGGAACTCAAAGAGACAGAAGTAGAGATAGGCCAGAAGTAAGCTTTGCCAACACAGGGGGCAGAGAAAGAACGAGGACGGAAACAAACAGAGTCGAACCTGAGGTACTTAGAGCTCCTAGGAATCAAAGAAATGTGGATGAGTTCCCTCTACCTCGACCTAGAGAGCACACAAGGACTCTGAGACCGACTCAGTTAGTCAAGTCCATGAAAAATTACTTCGATGGCACAGGAGACCCATATGATCATGTGGCAGAGTTTAGGCAAGTCTTGAGAGCAGAACAAGTGGAGGACCTATTCACACAATATAATGCCTTTGGTCTAACCCTTAGGAACACAGCCCTCACGTGGTTCCAACCATTGAATGAGAGACAGTTCAGGAGCATAGACCAACTCCTAGAGGCTTTCATTATTGAATTCTCTAAGAGTGGCATAAGAAATAATACCTTCTCATTGATCCATAGCTTTAAGCAAACCCCTCAAGAAACCGTGAGACTTGCAGGAAGAAGATTTAGGCAATACTTGGAGAGATGCCCTGTCCCTGAGCTACCCACACCAGCTAAGCAAGTGGCTCTATTCTTGGACGGACTGCTAAGTACCAAATTAAGATCATATGTGTACTTGAAGGACCCTAGGACCATAGAAGAGTGTGTACGCATGTGTATTGACATTGAGGATAACCTAGGGGAGGAGTTAGAGCTTTCCAAGATATACAAAGATTCAGATAGTGCCTCTAGCCTCTCTTCCACGCAATCCACATCAATTGAGGAACTCGCTGAGAAAGTGGCACAAAAACTAGGTGTCTCTAGCAAACAGATCCCAAGGTTTGCCCCTGTAAAAAGGTGCTATACATGTGGAGGCGACCATATGGCGAATGTCTGTCCCATTACGGCTCAACCCCAAGTAAATCCGAGTAGCCAATACTGTACCATAGAACGGAGATACACAAATCACACAGCACAAGACTGCCCATACAATAAGCAAGCTGTTAGGCAAACCTACCCTCAGCCATACCCTCAACAAGGAAGATATCAGAATCAATATCCACCACAGCAGTATGCTAGGCCTCAACAAACCTACCAACCACAATCTCAAGCCCAGCAAAGACCTCAGCCTGTGTTAGCCCAACAACCTCCAGCTCCATCCAACATGATCCCTGTAAAGTATGCCGCTGCAGAAGAAAACCTGAATAGAGCTATAGTTCCCGTAACACCATTGCTTTCAGAAAGTGATCCCAGTGACCATAGCTTTGCTCTACACATGTCGATAGTCCCCATGCTTACTACATGCAATCTCCTGAACATGGTGAGTCTTACTATAGTGAAGAGCCAAATGAACCTGGTTGGGAGTCAGATTACACAAATGTCATGTATGCAAACCCCAACCCTAGACCCCAACCTAGGCAAGTAAGACCTCCATTCCCTAGAGGACCATGCTACAGATGTCAGGGAGATCATCTCATTCGTGATTGTCCTGTGCCTCCACCTACACAACCCCAGTCAGTGACGATCCAGGGCTTTTGCCAAGAGTGTGGAAAGGAGCATCTCTTACGAGAGTGCCTTAAGAATCCTAATAATATGCCAAAAATCACTCCTATTAATGTTATTGGGTTAGTGGTAGATTCCACAGGAAGTGTCACTTCCACTGCACCCGTACAGGTAGTCACTAGAGCTCAAGCAATGCAGCAAAACCAAGGGGTGAGCCAGGAAAAGAGCCCAGACGCTAGCGATACTGAGAGCCAAAATAAGAACAGAACAAGAGCTTGGAGAGATGAGTGAACTTGAGGAAAGTCTACGAGAAACCAAGGCCAAAATCATAGAGATCACATCTCAACCGCACTCTGACACATTCCCACCGCTACCATCCCCATCACCCTCCATCCCTCCACCCTCTAATACACCCCACGTAACCCACCCACCACCCCAAGCAGGATCAGTATTAGCTGATCCCACTCCTGAAGACATAGACATGATGCTTAAAGCATATCAGGCCAGAATCCAAGAAGGGCCAAATGTCACGGATCATGACAAGTGCTACCCTAGAGCTGACCTAGAGATAGAAAGAACCAAGCTTTGTGCGAAAATGGTCGCATTGGCTCAGACTATGTTTGAAGCCAGTTGCCTTTTCAATTACTCGGGCTCAGCCAAGACGCAATTACACTTGGATGGACTTCTAGAGAAGTTAGAGGGCATAATTGCAAGATCTGCCAAGGAAAAAAAAAATCAAGAAAGAGATAAAGCAAGCAAAAACATGACCTATCCCACATCGAAAGCTTATGTGCCCAATTCCACTAAACCAGACAACCCCCCCTCCCTAGAAAGAATAGAGAATCTAATTGCACAATCACAAAAGGAACCCGCCCCTCAACACCATGACAAGGCAAGTGAAGGAGCAAGTCTTCCTGCTCGGGAACCCTATGTGCCTGAAGCCTATGCGCCTAACTCTACGGAGCCAGACACATCATCTTCTATGAATCGGTTCACACCAGAATTCCTACGCGAGATTCAAGAAGACAAATGGGCTAAAGAAAATGAAGTCCCTCCTCCCATTGAACTTGTGGATGATGCACATGACCAATTCCCACAAGACATCCCATCCATTTATGGGGAGCAGGAGAGCACCCACTCTCAGGAAAGACTAGACTTTGAGTCTAACTCTTTACAAGAATTACCCCACTTCACAGGCCCATGGGAAGCTAAGTCTACTTGTATGAGAGCACCCACGGTCATGGTACGGAATGAGGACTCACTCATACCCAGGAACACAGAGGTAGTGAAAAACACTAAAGTACAATGCAACCTCACCTTAGAAGAGCTAATCAAAGTAAGGCCAGAGCTATGGAAACATGTAGCCAATCAAGTGCCCGAGATAGCAAAACGTCGTTCCCAGGTAGGATCACATAGGACAATGCCAGAGATACCCTTGGATAAGATAGGAGATATGTGTGAAGGTGAAGAAGGGAACACCTATCTTCCCATTACCTACCAGGAGTACACCACCAAGGCAATTTTGGACTCAGGTGCAGGAGTTGCAATTGCCACCACTTCCCTATGGAAGCGTTGGGGCAAGCCAGCACTCAGGCCAACGAGAATGAAATTGCAGATGACCGATGGTCATATTGAGAGACCCTTAGGATTGCTAGAAGGAATAACTCTCACCACCTGTGGTGTCGAGTTTGAACATACATTTGCTATATGTGACTTCAACAAAAATCATGCCTATGAGATGATCTTGGGAAGACCCTTTATGCGACAGTTGCAAGTGGTACAGGACTGGGGAACCAACTCCTTGTACCTACAACACTTAGGTGTTACGACCAAAGTGAATCTCAAAGATTACTCTCATATAGATGTTCCTCCTATCCAATGGAACCCCATCCATAGAGCCAAAGATGATACAGAATCGGTGCATTCCATAGGGTCAGGATCCTCATGGATGCATGAAGACACCCACTTATGGATGTGCAAAGTGGCAGTCGAAGAGGAGAAAAGAGAAAAGGCCAGAGATATAGGTGCAAACGAAACACATAGACCCATTCAAGACCTAGCCTATGCACCTGTAGTATTTCCTGACGAAGAATTTGAACCCCACGGCTAGGCAGAAATCCTAGCAACAATGGATGTAGCCATCAATGAAGAACAATGGACACCCCACTGTGATGAGGATGGCTATGACATTTCAGTCTTCTCCATAGAGCCAATCATGGGAGAGGCAGTATTAGAAGAGTGCGAACCTAGCCCTGATGCAATTGAGGAGGCAAGTGACTCCGATCTAGAGTCAATCATTATGGATCCACCGTTTGCATCAGATGAAGAATACTTCTATGAAGTAGAATTTCAACCCCAGAGGCATCGAGAGCTTACAAATGATGTAAGGCTAGCCACGCATGTAACTCCTAAGGAAGAAGGAAAGAAAAGAAAGAAGAGAGAAGTCACACAAGAAGAGGGAGAATCTTTGTTTGAGGTCCCAGAAAATTTTAAGAAGTATGAGATAGATGACAGGAGAGTCATGATCAGAATGCCTAAACGAGAGGCACAATCAGGAGAGGCCTATGATAACAAAGAAACCACAAAGAAAATTGTGGTAGCCATGGAAGAAGGAGAAGAGAGATGCACGTACATAGGCCATGACCTGACAGAGGAGGAAGAACAAGAGCTAATAGCCTTGCTAAGAGAATATAGAGACGTGTTCGCTTGGAGTTACAAGGATTTGAAGGGTGTTGATCCAGACATATGCTCACACACTATCCCCATGACCTCAGATGCTAGGCCCTCTAAGCAAAAGCCATACACATACAATGACAATTATACGGCCAAGATCAAGGAAGAGATAGATAGACTGGTTGAAGTTGGATTCATCTATGAAATTGAGCATACCGAGTGGGTATCCCCCATCGTAGTGGTGCCCAAAAAGAATGGTAAATTACGTGTATGCATTAACTTAAAGAAGGTCAATGCAGCCACAATTCGAGATAACTATCCGCTTCCCATCACAGAACACCTCTTAGAAAGAGTAGCAGGCAAGGAAGTGTACAGCTTCCTCGATGGATTTTTGGGCTACAGTCAAGTAGCCATAGCTCCAAAAGATCAGCATAAGACAGCTTTTGCCACAGAATGGGGCATATTTGCCTTTCGGGTAATGCCATTTGGGCTTACCAATGCACCAGCAACCTTCCAGAGGCTGATGTGCCATGTATTTAAGGAGTTCCTGAGGAAGAATTTAGAAGTCTATGTTGATGATCTTTGTGCTCATTCCAACATCAGACAAACCCATATTCCTGAACTGAGACAAATCTTTGACAAATGTTGAGAATATCAAGTGTGCTTGAACCCAGAGAAGTGTGTTCTTATGGTCAGGCAAGGCAAGATTCTAGGACACATAGTGTCAAAGAATGGCATATCCACTGATGAAGAGAAAGTGAGAGCCATAGCCGAGTTACCTAGGCCAAAGAATGTCAAAGAAGTATAGGCTTTCATGGGGCATTGTGGGTACTACCGCTGGTTCATTCACATGTATGCTGTCATTGCAAAGCCCATGTACGGACTTTTGACTAACTTTGAGTGGACTGATGAATGCGAGAATTCCTTCAATGAGCTTAAACGGCGATTATGTTCAGCACCGATCTTGACCACACCAGATTGGAATAAGCCTTTCCATGTTCATGTTGATGCATCCAATTATGCTATTGGGTGTGTACTTGCGCAGCCTACTGGTGAAGGTAATATGGATCTTCCAATTGCCTATGCTAGTAGACAATTGAATGCAGCTGAAGAAATTACACCACTACTGAGAGAGAAGGCTTAGGCATGGTATATGCAGTTAAGAAATTTAGACACTATTTGCTTGCAAACAAGTTTAAATTTTTTACTAACCACCAAGCATTGTTATATCTCGTGAACAAGCCATGCAATACAGGAAGATTAGTAAGATGGTTTCTCTTACTAATGGAATATGATTTCGAGGTTGTGGTAAGGAAAGGGAGGACTCATTTGAGAGCGGATCATCTCTCTAGGCTCACATATGGAGAAGCCCCACAAGGAGTGTCAGATGACCTTCCTCATGCTTACTTGTTTAATTTGGAAGTGGTGCCGCAATGGGCTAAGCCATTAGTGCCAGTATTGACGTACGGGCCTAACCACCCAGTAATAGCCACTCAGAATAGAGAGGTAGTAAAAGCCCAAAAGTACCACATCATGGCTGGATGTACAAGCACACAGATCAAGGGATCTTGGCTTGTTGTGTAGAAGAGGACGAGTATGCGAAGTGGTTGAAATTAGCACATGTAGGTGCATTAAAGCAACACTACTCAAAGTGACAAACCCTACAGACACTACGGAGACTCGGAGTACATTGGCCAACTATGGAAGCTGATGTCCAAAAGTTGTGCAAGGAATGCCCAACCTGCTGCACTAAACCACCTGTGGAACATGCCACTCTTTATCAAGTGTCCATAGTGCCAGATTGGAGTGAACCACTAGTATCCTTTCTGAGGACGAAAACATTCCCTCCATACATGACTCTAGCTAGGAAAAGGAGTTTAGAATAAGAAGCCCAGGATTACTCACTCATTGGTGATAATCTATACAAACGTGGTAAAGACGGTTACCTAAGACTATGTGTCCATGAGAGTGAATATCTCAAGATCTTGGACACTGCTCACCAAGGTGTAGCAGGAGGACACTTTGGACCAGATCGGATGATCAAGGCAGTACTATTTGCGGGCTTCTGGTGGCCGACCCTTCACATGGATGCACATACTTATGTGAAATGGTGTGATGTCTGTCAGATAACTCAATATCCTATACGTAAAGATGAGATGCCACTGAAACCTATGATGGGTGGACGTGCATTCTCTAAGTGGGGAATAGACTTCGTAGGTCCTATTAATCCCCCAGCTAAGGGTTCCCATGCAGAATATATCATTGTTGCGATAGACTATCTAACAAAGTGGGTAGAGGTAAAAGCCACAACGAAGAACGATGCTCAAACAATAGCTAAGTTTTTATTTGAGAATGTGTTCACTAGATACGGGCTACCTATAGAGCTAGTTAGTGATAGAGGCACTCACTTCTTGAATGAAGTTATTGAAAATCTGCTCCAAGAATTCTTGGTAGTGCATAAGAAGTGTGCCCCCTATCACCCTCAAGCAAATGGCCAGGCTGAGAGCACCAACAAGATCTTATGCAATGTACTGACAAAAGTAGTGAACAATAAACGCTCTGATTGGGACAAATAGCTACACCATGTTGTTTGGGCATACCGAGTCGCCTACAAAACGGTACTCCAAGCCACCCCCTTTCAGATGGTATTTGGCCAAAATGCAGTGCTACCATTGGACTTCCTAATACCTACACTAAAAGTAGCACAAGAGCATGAATGGACGGGTCATGAACTCTCCTCTAGACTTTTCGACCTTGAACGATTAGGAGAAACAAGACTGAGGGCAGCTGCAAGGATATATGCAGCTAAGAAACGACAGAAGGCATACTTTGATGCCCACGTTAAGGATAAAGGTTTAAAGGAAGGCGACTTAGTTTTAGTCCTACACATTGAAGCAACATGCGAGGAAACTGGAGAAGAGAGGCTACGGACCCATGATCATTAACAGAATCTCAACAAGTGGAGCAGTGCAACTAGCCACATTAGAAGGCAACATTCTTCCGAGCTACATTAGCAGATGCAGAGTCAAGTTATATCAGGAACCTCTCACAGAGGAAATGCTAAGCCGACTCAATACTGCTAAGAAACGCAAAGAAGAAGAAAAGCGAATTCGAGAAGAGGCCCAAGCAGAAGCTTTAGAACGCATCCGGAGAATGAAGTTGAGAAGACAGGGTAGAGAGCAACCTCGGACAGATGCATATGCAGACCAAGGATATCATGTGGCTATGTGTAAAGTTTCAGGTATCAGCTCTCATAGGATAATTGATCGACGTCCTTTTATAACCTTAGATATAGGACAAGGAAAAAGCGCAAGGACTGTAAGAGACTTGATTGACTCAGGTGCAGCCACTAGTGCTGTTCAATTGTCTTACTGTCAAGAGTTGAAATTAACTATCAATCCTATAGAAGCATATCTCATAGGATTGGGAGGTGTGGAAACCCCTTGCCTGGGCGAGGTGGATCTTCCCATCTCCATTCAAGACGAAGTGATGACAGTCAAAGTACTAGTGTGTCAAGATGAGGACCTCACTGAGCCTCTTGTCTTGGGTCAGGACTAGATCTATGATCATGCAGTCAACCTCAACCTAAGAAGTGGACTTCTTCAGGTATGGGTAGACCATAGCCGAATTACAGTTGAATTGGAAAAGGAGGCACTCAAGGAACTAGGTAAAGCACAAACTCCTGGTCCTTCCAGGGGCGCACCTGAAGTTGACAATGCTATTTTTGTCCAACACTGTATGATGCAGAAAGAGGCTTGTCTCAACAACGGAGCCAGGGAGAGGACGGAATTCCCTTCTTTTCCAAAGACCAGAAGGTTGCAACAACCAACGGCAGATCAAATACAGAAGAAGCAGAACACTACCGATACTGGATGCCAAAAAAAGGAGCAAAGCAGATTGTTTCATCCATGGAAACAAGTATGGCGGCGAAAAGGCGAATTCTCTGTTCAGACCAGGCCAACCCCATGCCCAAAACCTCTTATTAGTAATCAACAACACGACACTAATAAGAAGTCCTTCATTAATTCTTCTGCAAAAGTGAAGTCTATTTGGGTACCCAAGAAGTCAATGAAGGCCAGCCCACAATCACGACAAATCTGGGTGCCTAAGGCTTGCTTGCGGGCTCAAATAGCTACACCACGGCTGCAACCGATACAACATGTTTCACTCACTCGAACATCTGAGGCCCAGTCTTACACCTCACGTACGGACACATATTCTTCCATGAGCACTAGTAGAATCATTGGTAAATGGGTCCCTAAAAAGCCTCATCTTCAAGCAGATACCCCTATCAAACTCTTCAGAGTCTCCACAAAATCAAGATCAAAGCCCATCCACTGCCTTTGGCAACCTAAAACTTGTAATAAACCCCCAGACCCCAGTTGTAAATCCATGCCCACCTACTAACTACGTCACTCTCACACTACATCATTCCACTTAGTTCTTAGGTCCAACCAATTCCTAACTACACACACAAGCACCGAGCACTTATTAACCTACTAATCTCTCCCAGACCTCATGATAATGTTGTAATGAGGACAAAAACGGTTCTAACTTGTCCTTTACAATGTTAACACATGTTTCTATATTCTCAACAGAACCAGCTAGCAAGCAATACCGATGGCAGAAGCTGGAGGCACCAGTTCCCAGGCAGGGTCCAGCGCACAAATTGTGGACATTGAAACTATTCTTCTGGAACCGCCACTCACCGAAAGGCCTCAAGAACTTCAAGCGGTGCATGTCCTTCCTATCCAGGACCCTCCTCAGGGGCACACTTCTCAAGTGGGGAAACATGCTCATTGGTTCAGTGATGTAGCAGGGCCATTTGGTGACGGCACCTACTTCTGGGAAGCAGAAATTGAATTTAATGGCAAATGGGGACGCTACCACTTTTTCGCTCGGGAATTCGAGAACTATCAGAATGCAGAGGTAATGCGATCAGTTTGGAGCAAGGCAGGCCTGGATAGATATTTCAGAGCACACTTGCCTAAATCTGATTTTCTACGCTGCTCCTATTTCATAAGTACCATAACTCCTAGTAGGGTCAAGGGAGGCGATAGTACTTTTGTACTACCATCATTGTTGCCAGGACACGAACTCAAGAGATTCAAACTAACCCTCAACCTGGTACGGGAGGCATTGAACATGCAAGGTATGCACATTCCCACCGAGAAAGAAACAATGGTTCCGGGAAGGATGAAGCATAAGGAGCTCAATAAATTGAAGGACATGGTGGCAATGACGCCTACCATTGCTCTCCACTTACGAACTGTTATGCAGCATTTTGCTTTTCCCGCACAAGAACGATTCACTATGCCCCCTAAGAAAATATGGTTCAGCTTATACTTGGCAGAAACAGAGAACCTCACCCTCAACATACCGCACTAGGTCATCGATCAGATACACCTAGCCCATCAGCGCTGGAATAAGAAGCAAAAAAATGTACTTCATGGCTGTTGTGCCCTAACAAGAATAATTTACAGGTGCCTAGCATATGACGTGCCCATTCAAAGAGCACTAGTGTGGTCCAGGGCCCAAGAATTCCAAAGGCGACTATCAACAGCGGGTCCTCCATCGAAGAAGATGAGAGGGGGCGTCCAATTACCATGTGCTCAACCAAGGGGAGCCACTACCACACCTGAGGTGACTCCTCCGCAAACTAGGCGTGTTTGGCCATTCACCATTCGTCTTCCCAGACCAAGTACAGAAGGACCCAACTTGGTGTTTCCCCCCATTCCATCAGATTTAGAATTTCCACAGGGATTTACTCTCAATGACCTCACGGATGAAGAAGTTGCCAGACTGATCTACAAATCTAATCTTGAAACAGAAGCAGACCAAACCCAGGAACCACACCCCACCACAACAACACCAGTCCCGACACAACCAGTCGTCGTAGAAGTCGAAGGAGATGAACAAGAGGCAGGAGGAGAAGAAGAAGAAGCCGACGAAGAACAATATCAAGAATATGATGAACTCTCAGAGCTAGCAAGTGCCCCCGCATATTCGGCACAAATAAAAAGATTGTACCAAACCATGAAGCGAGTTCAGGAACAACACAAAATGTCACTTGAATCAGGCAAGGTGCTCATGAGCCAACTATTGGCGGAGGAAGGTGTGGACGATATGTTTATCGAAGCCATGAACCTACACGCAAAGGCAGTCGGCTTGGATGAGGCCATACATGAGGCCATGACATACATTAATCGATTTGAGAAACGTGTGCCTGCCCGCTGTCGCGCGGGGTTTGTGGGAAGGAGGAAGAAAGCATAGAAGTTTCCTTACAATAGGCTAACATTGCTCCTTTCTTTTCACCATTTATCACACTTTAGGAGTCTTAGTTGTGCTTGATATGATTAAATTCTTGGATCTAAGCCTAAAACCTCCTTTTCAGTCAATTTTTTGTAAAATCAAATTCCTAGCCAAACTCGACACTCAAGCACTCAAACTTTCATCCTCAGGTCTCTTTTTCTCTCTCTAATGGTCAACTGAATTCATCTCAAGATCAATCTCAAAATAAGCTCAAAGTACACTCAAAGTAAAAATCCTCTCCCTATGCGTTTTACGTCAGGTTCACCAATGTCGGCGCGGAAGCGACGGTCGGTGGATCAGGGCGACCGCCAAAAATACGGCACATGCGAGGTGTCTGTAGCAATCTCAGGTGGTCACCAAATCCTTAGAAGATGATTAGTAACTCCATTCAAATGTCATCAAGAACTTTTAGGAAATAACTAGTCATGTTTGTTCATTCATCTCTTTTATCAGGAATCATATCTTTCATTAAATCAAGGAAGATATGAATCTATCTTTGAGAATACTTTTAAGTCATTAAACCTTTGTGTGTTCGTAAATTTATAAAGAAAACCTTTCTGTCTATAAAAAGATACACTTTGTTGTAAATATGAGATGTTAATTTTTCTAAATACATCAATCATAGGTTAAGGATCACACTGTGAAACGGGTTTGAATCACATAATATTCTGAGTGCATAATGCAAAGGACTATCAACTTAGCGACTTAAAAAATACTCAAAGGCAAATTTAAACTCAGAAAATAATGAGTCGCTCACAAAGGCATTTATTTGGTGCATAGAAATTTGTGTCAAACAGGACACAAAAAAAGCAAACACGTTCGTGATGATGCAAAACAGTAAAGCGTAGTTTATCACTCAAGGGTTTGATAACTAAATCAAATAGAGATTCGTAAGCATGATTCACAAAGTTTTGTTTGCAAAACTCAACTTCAATAAGTCTTAACGTTTACGTTGGCAAATGCCTGCATCAATATAGATTGTACAAAGTGCGGACGCCTTCATATTTTACCGCGAAGAGTAAGCCGAATCAACAGAAAAACAAAGTTCTCAATGTAATCAAAAAGGTTTTTATATCCTTACAGAAAATAAGACAGAGGCAGTAACGGTAGTGACAGATTAAAAGTCAGTAACAGAGCAGAGTTAACTGAATGGAAAAAGAACTACAATTATCTCAACGTAAATAGAAGATTACTTAATGGATATCACAAGAATGCCAATTTTTTTTTGTTTATATAAAAGGAAACAGCGGAATACTTTCCGTATTCATAAGCTCTTAAGGAGATCTTTGCATTATAGTTTTAATCTGTTGGACTCTCCAAACGTTGTGCGTTTCACATCATTTCAAATCATCACATCAACGGAATGATTCTCAGATTTTCTCCGCCAAATTCTCTGCCTCCAGTTATCCTTCCAAGAGGAATAAGGTCTGCTAAGTATGTGCAAGCCAGTGTTCTAAACTTCATATCATATAATCACAAACGAAGCCATATATAAATTCTATAGTCATTGACTTATGCTTCTTCAGTAAATCTCCTGACATCAGAATATAATCATTCTCAGAGTTCGTCGAATAAATTCAGTTGTTCGATTGTCTTCGGTTATACTTTGAAGCGCATAATAATATCGATTGTATTAAAGTTCGATTATTCGTACGTCATCAAAACCTTAGAGCATAGTTAGAAAACATGGACGATCCATCAATCTACAGTCAAAGATGCATCGAAGAAAGCATAATCATGCGAGCGATTAAAAATTAAAGTGCTTAATATCATCTATTAGTTAATTGTCATAAAACAAACCAGAGTCATTAGCTTCATCTGTTGATCAGAATTATCATTCATCTTTGCTTTCCGCCAGCATAACTCAGAACTCGGAATCTGCAGGAGGCATCAACCTCCAATTCTTCAGCGTTTTCTGTCTAAATTAGTGCTTTTCTTTACCTTGTTAATCGTTGCGCCTTCAGCTTGATCTTTCCAACTAATTATTCTGCCATCCTGTCCTGTTGGAAGTTCCTTCTGCGCAGCACTCTTCTCTTGAGAACATGCATCGTCTCTTCCTTTCCAGATATTACACACAATAACAACTCTTCTCGCAAAGAGCACTGTTGACGTCCATTGATTGTAGCGGTAGCATTATCTTGATGGATTCATAGAGAGGATGGGTTTATCTCTAAATGGTCCTCCAGATTAGCGCTCTTCCCTTCTACTCTTCAGTGCATGACTGCGTCAGATCTCTATGAAGGTTCCCCGTTCCAGGCCTCGTTCCTTCCACCGCTGCCACAATGCTCTCCTCCTCAGACCTCTTTCGAACAGCAGTTCTCCCCATGCGGCCGCCTATCGTTTTTGCCTTTCCCTTCATGCCACAAAAAGAAAACAAAAATGCAAAGCTCCACGTAGCCACTTTGCCGTGTTTACAAATCGCCTTTTAATTTATTAAGCAACTTAATGTATTTTTCAAAGCCTTCCATATCCTTCTTGATTTCAGCCTTGGGTCTGAATCTAGACCACATCCACCCCCTCTAAACCTGTGCATCCTCCGGATGCACCAGCATCGATCTTGGTATCTGCAAATCATTGTGAATATTCAAGTACATGGGTTAAAACAAATGTGCCTATGCACGGCCATGTAATGAGCCCTACATATGCATACTCTAAGTGCATAAAAAACACCATGGTGCAAATAGGGGAGGTATTAGGAATTCGGTGTTGAGGATTTACACTCAATTTTCATCATGGATATACAATTCAATACAAGTGCAATCACTCGTGCAACTATGGGTTTTAAACAAAATATTACTCGTGCTCTTTACATTTCATTTATGCATGTGTTAGGTGCATGAAGGGAAACAAAATGGTGCAAAAAAAATCAAGGTTTTATGGTATCTAAGCAACGCTCACATCACTCACAACTCCACTCTCTTACAGATGCAATCACTCTCCCTTACTCAGAACTATTCTCTCTTATCACTCAAAACTTGCTTTATTATTTTTCAATGATATTTACCTATCTAATTGTGCAGATGGACGTGCTTCTACGGAATTTCAAAGACGTGTTTTCTATATATTTTTACATGCATATTTGGCATGCAATGCATCTCAAAGATGGTGCAAAGAAAAGATCAGGGTTAAAGGAGGAAAGCTAGATAAAATGTTTTCCACAACTTCATTCTTTGTTTGCCATCTCCACTGTCTCTGCTTGGTCATTTCCTGCACTCATAGGAACTAAAAAAAAAAAAAAACATGAGAAACATCAAATCATATGACACAATATGTACATGCAATCCATGAAAGAACTTCGGGAAACCATTTGCAGTAAACCATAAAGATGTAATTTGAAAGTGGTTGCCTCCTGCACAATCCATCAAACCCCTAGATCTCCAATTAGCTCCATATCAACACCTGTTCTTATAAACTCAGAAAACACATTAGTAGCATCATATTCAAAAAGATTATTTTGAAAAATTTTCATTTTCTTAAGAGCTAGATGCATTTTCTTGCTCTATTTATTTATGCATTTATTTGTTTATT
This sequence comes from Ceratopteris richardii, assembly GCA_020310875.1. NCBI lineage: Eukaryota > Viridiplantae > Streptophyta > Polypodiopsida > Polypodiales > Pteridaceae > Ceratopteris > Ceratopteris richardii. Next base: position 27,656,073 of record CM035420.1, read on the forward strand.
TATTTATTTATTTATTTTTATATTTACTTTTATCCATCTCAAAAAATCAAAACATAATTATTAAGTATTTACATACTTATATTTACAAAAGTCACTTTTAAATTTCTTGTGAATTCAAGAAATTCCCTTTCAATACTTTTTCATAGATAAATGCTCTCCAAAGAAGCTATGCTTGAATAGAAGCCATCTCTGGACTGCATTAATCAAGGTAGTATTCTTAAACAAGGTACACATGTGGACAAGCCACTTCATTTTCTTGTCCATTTCTTGTAAGATTGTTCGGCATACATTGCTCTTGGAGAATTTGAAAATCCATGATTTAATCATTTGAGCATAGTTGCCTTTATTCACATTTCTCTCTAATGCATCATATGAAGATGCACATGATAAATGAGCACATGTATATAGATTCTTAAAATTTGGAGTATTTAGAACATCATCAAACAAATCAATCATGCATATGTTTTGATCCATTTTAGGGTTGAAATCATTTGAAAGGATTTCATCATTTCCATTATGATTATCCAAACTTTCTTCTTCATTGCAATTAAGGTTTTGAATACATTCATAAGATTTACACTCTGAATAGGAAGGTTCATCATTCTTTGACTGCAAATTATGTTCATTTTCGTGATTCAGTCTATCATAATCCCTCCTTACTTGAGTGCTACAAATTATAGAATCTGCTTCTATCTCTAATCTCTCCAAGAACTCCTCATCTTCGTCTTTTTCCAGATTCATTTGCCCATTGTCATGAAGAGACTCAATATCACTGAATCCAAGAAAGTCTTGATCTTCAATGTCACTAAAGACTTGCTTATCAAGATCAAACTCATCATAATTTTTACACCTTATAGGACAATGCATGTAGATTGACGGAAACTCAATTTCTTTATTCAAGATCCCATCATAGAATTCTTCATATCTCTCAACCATTTCTTGCTCATCCTCTTCAGAGGATGTATTTTTGCCACACTCATCATACATTTCTTCAGTCATGGAATCTTGCTCAAAATGATCATTTATATGTCCCTCTTCATGGAGTACAACATCGTTCACATACATATCATTATATTGTAGCTCAATCAGCAACTCATTCTTACTCCTGTGATTAGGATCACTCTCTTGTACCTCTAACAACTCATTTAATGTGGCGTCACTCAAGATTATTTCACAATCTTGATCTTGATCTAAACGATCAGTAGGCTTTGCATCATGCTTTTCGCCATCGGTATACATACTGTTCTCTACAGGATTCATCATTTGCATGTCCTTCTGATTGACATCCTGCTCACTTACATTCTCTTTATGCGAATCAATCATTTGGCCATAATTCATATTTGAATCATATGCTTCAAGAGATATTTCACTCTTAGATGGTATCAAATAGTTCCTCGAGCATTGCTTGGTTTCGTCATTTAAGAAATCATCTTGTGCTTGATACTCACATGGATTCACTGGATTATTTTGAGTTATTTTGTTTGCAATCTCTTTCTGATCACCTTGACTTCCCGTAGATATCTTTAAATAATCTTGGTTATTATCATATCTTGCCTCTTTGTTTGTTGGATTATCATCCCTTAGAAGCGAGGAGTCTATCAGATTATAGGAAGCCTCATGTTGTTTTCTTGGTGTGTTTTGTTTATTTTTGTTTTGTTGTATGTTTGATATTGGTTTGATTTTGTTTTGTTTAGCTTCCGCATATTCCCTTGCTCCTCCCATCTTTGGGGTTTGTGCATATACAGTATTTGTAGATGTGATCAAAGTATCTACAGGCTCTTGGTACCTTGAATCCTCAGAGATTGTATCACTTATGCTTATAGGTTCTTTATAGTGATCCTCTTCATAAGCATGTACGTGTATTTCATGCATATATTCTTTATGCCCAGCTTGGGTTTCTATTATTCTATAGAATTGCAAATTATTTTTAGTTTCTGAAATGCATGGAATTTGTGTATCTTCTTCATTTGCATAAATGTCAGCTTGCCAATCGTTTAAAAATTTTTCTATTGTTTGTTGTTTCTTCACATATCTCATCACAGCTTCATGGACAAGTGTCCAATCCTCTGTGAGCCCCGAGTCGGAGTCTATATCTTGTAGAAGTGGAATTAACTCCTCTCTGGCTTTAACGTCGATTGTTCGAAGAAACAATGACACCCTTTCATGACTTATGCACCTCTTATCGTGCTCAGGAAGATCATCGTATTGTCGCTCAAATTCTTCTTTGATCTCGAGAATTGGTTGGTCTTTGGGCATATGAACCCACCTCAGGAAAGATCTATGAGTTACTTTATCAAGATCCTCTAGCATAAACTGCTTGAGGAGTGTCGCTTTGTATTGGGACCATGTCGTTTGATTTATTCGCATTATTTGGTCTCGTATGTCATATCCCGACACATAGATAAAGTTTTCGCATAGTTCTTTTTCCGTCATCGGACTTAATCCGACACCTAGGTATTTGGCCTCGAGTTCATATTCTTTGCAGAACTTTGAGACATTCTTTCCATTGAAAAAGCCACACCGATTGACTAGACGTTCATGAAGTGATTGGATGGCTTTTTGATGCCTATCTTCTTCTTGAAATCGTAGGAATTGAGCTAGGATTTCTTCCATTTTGATTATGCTAATCTTTGTGGCTCTATAACTCACTCACCCCCTCCTTTCACGTCGGGTTCACCAGGTATGTCGCGCGGGGTTTGTGGGAAGGAGGAAGAAAGCATAGAAGTTTCCTTACAATAGGCTAACATTGCTCCTTTCTTTTCCCCATTTATCACACTTTAGGAGTCTTAGTTGTGCTTGATATGATTAAATTCTTGGATCTAAGCCTAAAACCTCCTTTTCAGTCAATTTTTTGTAAAATCAAATTCCTAGCCAAACTCGACACTCAAGCACTCAAACTTTCATCCTCAGGTCTCTTTTTCTCTCTCTAATGGTCAACTGAATTCATCTCAAGATCAATCTCAAAATAAGCTCAAAGTACACTCAAAGTAAAAATCCTCTCCCTATGCGTTTTACGTCAGGTTCACCAATGTCGGCGCAGAAGCGACGGTCGGTGGATCAGGGCGACCGCCAAAAATACGGCACATGCGAGGTGTCTGTAGCAATCTCAGGTGGTCACCAAATCCTTAGAAGATGATTAGTAACTCCATTCAAATGTCATCAAGAACTTTTAGGAAATAACTAGTCATGTTTGTTCATTCGTCTCTTTTATCAGGAATCATATCTTTCATTAAATCAAGGAAGATATGAATCTATCTTTGAGAATACTTTTAAGTCATTAAAACTTTGTGTGTTCGTAAATTTATAAAGAAAACCTTTCTGTCTATAAAAAGATACACTTTGTTGTAAATATGAGATGTTAATTTTTCTAAATACATCAATCATAGGTTAAGGATCACACTGTGAAACGGGTTTGAATCACATAATATTCTGAGTGCATAATGCAAAGGACTATCAACTTAGCGACTTAAAAAATACTCAAAGGCAAATTTAAACTCAGAAAATAATGAGTCGCTCACAAAGGCATTTATTTGGTGCATAGAAATTTGTGTCAAACAGGACACAAAAAAAGCAAACACGTTCGTGATGATGCAAAACAGTAAAGTGTAGTTTATCACTCAAGGGTTTGATAACTAAATCATATAGAGATTCGTAAGCATGATTCACAAAGTTTTGTTTGCAAAACTCAACTTCAATAAGTCTTAACGTTTACGTTGGCAAATGCCTGCATCAATATAGATTGTACAAAGTGCGGACGCCTTCATATTTTACCGCGAAGAGTAAGCCGAATCAACAGAAAAACAAAGTTCTCAATGTAATCAAAAAGGTTTTTATATCCTTACAGAAAATAAGACAGAGGCAGTAACGGTAGTGACAGATTAAAAGTCAGTAACAGAGCAGAGTTAACTGAATGGAAAAAGAACTACAATTATCTCAACGTAAATAGAAGATTACTTAATGGATATCACAAGAATGCCAATTTTTTTTTGTTTATATAAAAGGAAACAGCGGAATACTTTCCGTATTCATAAGCTCTTAAGGAGATCTTTGCATTATAGTTTTAATCTGTTGGACTCTCCAAACGTTGTGCGTTTCACATCATTTCAAATCATCACATCAACGGAATGATTCTCAGATTTTCTCCGCCAAATTCTCTGCCTCTAGTTATCCTTCCAAGAGGAATAAGGTCTGCTAAGTATGTGCAAGCCAGCGTTCTAAACTTCATATCATATAATCACAAACGAAGCCATATATAAATTCTATAGTCATTGACTTATGCTTCTTCAGTAAATCTCCTGACATCAGAATATAATCATTCTCAGAGTTCGTCGAATAAATTCAGTTGTTCGATTGTCTTCGGTTATACTTTGAAGCGCATAATAATATCGATTGTATTAAAGTTCGATTATTCGTACGTCATCAAAACCTTAGAGCATAGTTAGAAAACATGGACGATCCATCAATCTACAGTCAAAGATGCATCGAAGAAAGCGTAATCATGCGAGCGATTAAAAATTAAAGTGCTTAATATCATCTATTAGTTAATTGTCATAAAACAAACCAGAGTCATTAGCTTCATCTGTTGATCAGAATCATCATTCATCTTTGCTTTCCGCCAGCATAACTCAGAACTCGGAATCTGCAGGAGGCATCAACCTCCAATTCTTCAGCGTTTTCTGTCTAAATTAGTGCTTTTCTTTACCTTGTTAATCGTTGCGCCTTCAGCTTGATCTTTCCAACTAATTATTCTGCCATCCTGTCCTGTTGGAAGTTCCTTCTGCGCAGCACTCTTCTCCTGAGAACATGCATCGTCTCTTCCTTTCCAGATATTACACACAATAACAACTCTTCTCGCAAAGAGCACTGTTGACGTCCATTGATTGTAGCGGTAGCATTATCTTGATGGATTCATAGAGAGGATGGGTTTATCTCTAAATGGTCCTCCAGATTAGCGCTCTTCCCTTCTACTCTTCAGTGCATGACTGCGTCAGATCTATATGAAGGTTCCCCGTTCCAGGCCTCGTTCCTTCCACCGCTGCCACAATGCTCTCCTCCTCAGACCTCTTTCGAACAGCAGTTCTCCCCATGCGGTCGCCTATCGTTTTTGCCTTTCCCTTCATGCCACAAAAAGAAAACAAAAATGCAAAGCTCCACGTAGCCACTTTGCCATGTTTACAAATCGCCTTTTAATTTATTAAGCAACTTAATGTATTTTTCAAAGCCTTCCATATCCTTCTTGATTTCAGCCTTGGGTCTGAATCTAGACCACACCGCCCTAGGCGATCTGGAAAACAAATACACATCAATGTATCAGAACCGAAAGGCAATACACAAACAGAAGAACATCAGGAGGAACCACTCTCCCCACCCACCTCACCTCTCGCTACACAATTCACCTCACCAACCGGCACAACCACGCCCTTTTCTACCACTACCACAGTTGTCATGGGAATTCCTCTCTCTCCCGGTATCCAATTTGGAGGAGTTTCCATGCCCACCTTCACGACACTCTTCACAAATATGACTTCCACCCCACCCACTGTCCCCATCTTTACAGTCACACACGCATTTGACACAATGGAAACATCACCCGCCACAATACCACCCCCACCCCCCACACAACCTCAATCTCCCATACCCCCTCCACCAACTTCACCACTCGATTCCACAGCATTCACAACTCCCTTCCCCACCCCCATTCCCCCTGCATCTTCATCTTTACCTACATCTCCTAATGTAAATAGTATATTCCTGTCATTACATCAGTGTGTATATCAACTTCAGCGCGAGTACAGGGATCTCGAAGGCCGCCATCAACAGTTGACAACGAATCATCAGAACCTACAGAGGCAACTTACAACGCTAGCAGAAGAAAATGCGGAACTCAACCAGCGCTATACAACTCTCGAGCAAGCCCATCAAACACTCCTGGAGACACCCCAACCATCAGCAGAACCCGGTGTCAAAAAACTCGAAGCCTTGCTGGAGGTGTACCAATCAGATAACCTGAGAGTCCGGCGTAATTTAACTCTACTTCGCAAGCATATGGCTACAACACTTGAAGAAAATAAACGGCTGCAGAAACAAAATGAAGAAAATCTGGAAGCAACCATGGAAGGTTCCCCCCATGAGATCAATCCAGAACAGTTCAAAGCGGTTCCCACAGAAACAATGAAAACCATCTTGGAAAGTTATGCGGATTTATTAGACGCACATGATGATTTGGAAAGGGAACGAGATGAGCTATTTAGCCAGCTCAGGGAAAAGGAGGCTCCAACCAAGGTAATAGAAACGGCCTCGACTTCAGAGGAAGTAAAGGCATTGACAGAGCAGGTGGCTGAACTCTAGAAAAAGTTACTAGAATATGAAAGGCAGCCCTCCCCAGTGGTAGAACCCGAACCGGAGGATTTAATACCCATTGAGATGGATGAAACATATGAGGAACCATACGTTCCTATGCCAATGCCAGGTGGTGCACAGACCTCAGAAGTATTGGACACATTAGAAGTTGAAGTACCTGAATGGCTCCAAACACTCGAGAAGACAGCAACAACCCATGAAGATAGAGTGGCCATTCAAATCCAATCTATGGCAAAGTTAGAAGACACCATCATTAAGTCTGAATACTTTCGAAGCATGTCTCATCATAGATGGATCGGCACCAACGATGATCAATATGTGCCATATTGTGTGCTCCTTGCGGATTACAATGCAGAGATTCAACGCAATTGTGGCAAACCTCCCACTTTTGCCACACAATTTGGGCCATAGGATATTCCAGAAAGTGCAAAGAAAGGCTCCATTTATCAACCAACCTGGAGAATCCGTCTTCTTGAAACCTACCCGAAAATGGTTCGTACCTGGACTAACATGCCCCTTTTTATTAAATACAATCCTTGTTATGTTCCAGTATTCCGCCGGCGCACTTGGCCAGAGTTTACCATTGCTGTCAAGAACGTCAAGGGTTGCGCGAAGTGGTTAAATTATGTTTATCTAGCACCGCCACAAGGCCCTCCCACTGTAAATTACATGATTTCTACCATCAGACACTGGAGCACTCGACTACGGAATACCCCCGATGTGATGGCACAAATGTGTATGAAAATCTTTGAACTAATGCTACTCACCTTCAGGACGTTCAAGAATATTAAAGACCCCCACTTCTCAGGTGTCGGATTTCTTACAGGAAATCAAGATCTGGTATACGACATGAGCACAACCCCATCCATAGAGGTAATATATGCTTGGCACGCCCGAATAAAGTACCTCCCAGCTTGTTTTAAACAGACATTCGAGGAGATGTTCATAACGGGATTTTGGGAATATCACTCAGAAATATTTGTACCCAAGCCCTCACATCTCCTCCACTTATTCGCTGTGGAGAGAACCATCTATTCAGAACAACTGCGGGTGCCACATCCGGACGTACCAGGACCAGTGAATTGGGATGCATTATTAACAGATCTAGCACGGGGGCTTAGATTAGAAGAACATCACCTCGCCTCCGACGTTGTCCAATATTACATTCAACGAGCATCGAGACAAGGGTCTGTCAGGGGCGACAGACGTGAGAGTGGGGGGGTGTTGGCAGCAGTCAGGGAACCGAAGGAGCCACAAGACAAAGAGGGTCGGAACGAAGAGATAGCACAAGCAGACACAGTAGCCAAAGAAGATCTGGCAAGTAGGCCATCTAAATTTTTCAGACATCAAGGAGTGGAGCACACAAGAAGAAAGAGCAAGTAGGGAGCTCAAAGATGTGTACGACAAACCAACAGAGAAAATCCCTACACAAATAGTGATTTTAATCACTAAAAACCATTGTAAATACCATTTCGTATTTTTGTAGCTTCGTTTTGTGCAAGCCAAGGAGTCCTTGAGCTTGAGGAGCCTTAGAAGTATCTACATATCAATTCTCGTATTTTTTAGACTCCGTTTAAGCCCTCAAATTGGCGCTGGAACCTAATTTTTAACTAGGCCGGACACTAGGTCTGGACAGGGCCAAAACCTAGTCAAAAACTATAAATAGAGCTAGAGAGCTCATTTTTGAGGGTAGCTTGTAATTGAAATGAACTTGTAAGAGCTTTTTGAAAGTAATCTAAGAACTCCATTGCTTCTCACTCTTTCTCTTGCCGTGTGTGCGCGTGTGTGTGTATGTGTGTGCATGCTTGTGTGCTTCTCACTCACGCACTTGTGCCTCCACTTGCTCGAGGTCTTCATACCATCCTCACGTCTTCCCAGATTGACATTAAAGGAGGTGCTACTCATCACTGAGCTACAACATATATGTGGATGACTTGATTATAACAGGAAGTGATGATGCAGGTATCACATGGATCAAGGCCAAGCTTGGAAATGAATTCAAGATTTCAGATCTTGGAATTCTTAAATACTTTCTTGGGATTGAAGTTATTTATGTAGAAAATGGTATTTACCTTGCTCAAAGGAAATACTTGCTAGATGTACTTTATAAGTATGGTATGAGTGGATGTAAGCCACTCACACAACCTGTGGATCCAAACACTAAGCTATGTGCAAGTGAAGGACAACCTCTTGAAGATATTTCAGCATATAGAAGCATAATTGGAAGCCTTAATTATGCTACCATCACAAGACCTGACTTGTCTTATGTTGTAGGAGTTCTCTCTCAATTTATAAATTCACTAACTTATGTTCATATGAATGCAGCCAAGAGAGTGCTTAGGTACATCAAGCACACTATCAACCAAGGGTTGTACTACCCTTATGGAGATGGATTACAACCTCAAGGCTTTAGTGATGCTGATTGGGCTCGTTCAAAGGAGGATCGAAGGAGCACATCTGGCTATGTCTTTATGCTAGGTCAAAGAGTCATTTCATGGATGTCCAAGAAGCAACCTACAGTTGCATTATCATCTACTGAGGCTGACTATAGAGCTTTACATGTGAGATCATGTGGCTCAAGAAGCTCTTCAAAGACTTGGATGTGGAGATCAAAGAGTTCACTCTATTTGGAGATAATATGTCAAGCATTCATCTAGCAAGCAACCCTATGTTCCATGGAAGAAGCAAGCACATAGAGATCCATTATCACTTCATCAGAGAAAAGGTACTAGCAAAAGAAGTGGACATCAAGTACATCAACACCAAAGATCAGATAGCAGATATCATGACTAAGTTTATGGATGCAAGCAAGTTGGAGAAGTTCAAAATCAACCTCAACTTGAAGGAGATCAATGGAGACTAACACTTGAGCTTGAGGGGGAGTGTTAGAATTTTAGCAATCTCAAGTATGGGAACTCATGCTAAGTTGAAGTGCCACATCACTCACACTTTTTGGTAGAATATACAACCACTTTTCCACGAGTTTCCTCAGCCCTTTACTCACCTAATTGATGGAGAAAAGTCGGGATCATTTGGAGGGCATTTTTGAATTCAAATTTACAACCACTTTTTTGAGCATTATATAAGCAAAGACATGGAGCAAAGTCGTAGCCATCATCCTCTACCATTTGAGCACTTGTAGGCTCTCATTAGGAGTGTTTACTCCAGGTCTAAGCTAGCCCCTAGCTAAGCAAGCCCCTTGCTTGCTGAAGTTTTCTCATAGGAAGTGATCTTTGATCACCCATATCTCTTTGTGTAGTAGTCCGATTCATTTGCAAGATAGCTCATTTTGTTTCTATGATTGTAAGCTTTCTTTTGGATGTAATCTTAGTATCAAGTGTTCATTAATCTTGAGTATATTGAGCTTGAAAGTTCTCTGGTCTGATCTCTGCATATTTCCAAATATATGTGTTGGGAGGTACACATAGGTGCAAGCACCAGTTTGGGCAGATTTTGGTCTATCGTGTGCAAGGCGTTTGGCATAGCTAACATTCTCCAAATTGAGTGATCTATGGCTTGTTGGAAAGCTTAGAGAGTCTATTTATACTGTGCAAAATTTCATAGGTTCAGTCTTCAGTTCCAAATAGAAATTCAATTTTTGGTGAACTGTGGTAGTGAACTGTTTGGTCCTAGGAAGGGCCTATCATTCTTCTGCTGCAACTAGGAGTGGATATATTCCATCAACACGCAGACAGAGTTCATTCGGAGAAATGGAGAGAGAGAGAGAGAGAGAGATGATGATACAAGCACACTACTTATGATGTTCGCAAGCTCTCAGAGACAGAGAGAGAGAGAGAGAGAAAGAAAGAGAAAGACTTTTTAACGTCTATTAGAGACCAAAATCCGCCTATGAGACAAAACATATACATCGATATGATCCAATTGATTGTGATCCCAAAAGGAAAATAAAGTGTGAGTACAAAACAGAGTATAAAAGGAGTGGATAATAGTTGGCATCAAGGGTGTGGGGTGCTATGGGTACGCACTCTATATGCTCAATAGGTGAGATACAAATATGATATGCATAGGGAGGGGAGGCTTGGTGGTGTCATAATGCTCTTAATGCGTGGGTGTATGATATAATGCATCGATGGGTAAGGCATCGTGGCAATCCTCAAAATGCTCTGCATGTCGAGATTGATAGGGGTGCGTTGTTGACGTATCTGTATCTCCATGTCATGGCGTGTGTGAATCGCCTGAATCTCTTTGGTGGGGACGAGCTCTCCAAAGCGGGGATCTCAGTTGTTGATGCTGTCGTCAATGCTCCTCTACTCTCTGTAATGTGACACCCTGCATCGAACTGAGCCCTCGGGTGGCTATGGGTCTTAAAAGATCTATAATAAGGTTGGGGGGCCAGGTGTATCTCCATCTGCTGCTCGAGAAGTGATGCATGGCGACACTGGAGCTCTAATAGGAAACGACCTAGAGAGCACTGGTCCTCTGTCTCCAATAAAGCCATGATCTCTCTGGGTCCCCTAAAGAGCTATAGATAGTAGTCTCTGATGTCCTCATATGCCTGGCATCTACGTGTACCGCTCCTCGTCCTCCACCTTCTCTTGGCATATCCTACATAATCTCTCGTACCTGGGGGTATGTGTTGCTCGCCCAACCTCAATCTCGAGCTGATGTGATGATACTCTGAGCTTCCCAATGGCCACTCTCTCTGTCGGTGCCATGTATATATCCATGTATCGTGGTCTCTGAATGACACCATCCATTATCATAGTCACAAAGTGCTCTCTGTAGTGTTGCCTCTTTGTGGGAAGAGGCTCCCGTGGTGCTATCCATGTCTCCCTCACGTGTATCTGTAGTAGGTCCTGACGGATGTTCTTGTTTCTCTCCGAACGAGAGAGGCTAATGTAGGGGGAAGAGAGGTCATACTGAAAAGAGAGGAGATCGGTAATGCTCATGCCATGGTCTGCTAACCATCGGTAGGTATGTGCATACCATACTCTCTCATGCCCTGCCTCTGCCAAATGTCTGGAGCTCTCAAATGCAAGCCTAGTGAGTCGACTAGTTGGGAAAGTGGACAAAGGGAGGGGGAGGGGGGGAGAGAGTGATAGGCTTTTTTTGAAGCCAGAGAAAAGGTGATTTCACACAACTAAATTGCTTGAATTTCTATATTCGAGGAGAATATACTCACCCTGAGCTCGTGAATATGTGCAAATGCACTCGTTTCTTCTGATCCACTCGTGTCACGCTCACTCTCACTCTCAAACACACTCGAGCAAGATGCTCTCACTCAAGCACACACCAAGTTGAACACAATAACTCACTCACCTACTCTCTTAATCTTTCTCTCCCGCTTTCACACGCCTTCCCCACCAGCCCTCTTTCACATACACTTCTTCTCTCTTTCTTCTTTTCTCTCCTCCCCTTTGGTAACACACTCTCACTTTCTCTTTCCACTCTTACTCCCACTCTCACAGTTACACACATACCCCTTTTACTTGTAGACGCACTCCCTCTCCTATCCTTACCTTCTCACTCTCACGTATCCACACACACACACACTTACACTCGTATACGTCCCCTCACCCGTTTCTCTTTATCACTTGCATACATGTTCTCCTGATCCCACACACGCAACTTACACACACCCCCTTACGGACCCCAACGCAATCCCCCTTTTTTTTTCCACTCTTCCTCTGATGCTGAGTCTGCTTTTGTCGGTCTATTTTTGTCTGATTCAAGGATACATAAAACAATTTCAATTCTCTACACATAAGATGTTGACAACAGGGAAAACAGAGAGAATATTAAGTGTGTGAAAAACTCTTACTCATGAACATAATAGCAGAGCCTTACTTCACCTCTTTATTTTGTCTTCCATCCATTGTGTGGAGAAGACAATCACCAAGAGCTACTTTCCGTAAATATTGGAGATAGAAACCTTACAAAAGAAGTAGGTTCAGGTGTAAATTAGTTCGAATCCAACTTTCAACACCTCTACCTTCCTTTATCACAAGGTTGCACAGCAGAATTTCAGCGGACTACTATTTGTGCCAAAATCTTCACCTTCAGATTGTTAGCCCAAAGAATAGAAGCTACATGATTGAGACATTCTACTTAAATTCACACGGGTGCAGCCTCCAGTGAACCAATTATTTCTGCTCTGTTGTTATCATGCAAGAGATGAGTCAAGATCAAATGCATCCTTGACTTTCTTCTGTTTAGCACAACTACCTTCCTTCTCCAGGTCTCCTTCTCATTCTCTTCGCGCAGCATCCTCTTTCGTGAGTATTAGTTCCTCACACTCTGCATAAGTCATAACTTGAACTCTGAAACCGAACCTCCACTCTATTATTTCAAGCACACCAAGATTTGTGTAGCAGAGTCCACATAGTACATATCGGTATAGATCTCCCTTCCATCTCAACCTGCTTAATTGATCACACACAAATTCATCAAGAAGCTTTACTTTTTCCTAGACCTTTACTTCTATTCCTGTCGTTTGACTCGAGAAAGCTATAACTGCTGCAAGAGTCCACTTTATTTGTCAAATTTTTTATCACATTAAAGCTCAAATCAAGCTTTGGCACTTGCATTTTTCTTCCATGTAATGAGACAAAACAACCACTCCAGCGAACTAAAAAGAGAAATTATGATATGCTTACAGAATCATGTGTCGTTTATCTTCATTTGCTCATAGCCAAACAGTCCAATTCTTTTCTCTATTGCTTGAACATAGCTTTACTCCTACAGCATGACCTGCCATGCACATCCTTCGTACTGCTCTTTCCCCAAAACCAAATGAAGAAGAACTACGGAAAAAACCTCCCTATCCTGTTCTTCCTCCTTCCACACACCCCTTCTTCCCAAAACCTTGAATCCCTGGTGGATTGCTGAACTGCTAAGTTAACTCATTGTTTTCATCAGGATGATATTGCCTTGCTAGTTTCCGATAAGAGCTCTTCATCTCTGATTGCTGGCATTTTTCATTTTTTAAACATCCAAGATGCTATAATAATCTGCATCTACACGATCATATGCACATGGACTCAATATTAGTCAGAACAGCTCGTCAGCCACATGCACGAAGTCCTTTCTCAATCTGCCAAACTCCACCAAAGAAAACCTCCCCTTGTTTGTCGAACTGAACCTGCCTTTCTCTCGTACACAATAACTCACTGCCCACATTCCTTTAATCCTCTAAAATCTGCTATAGGCTACATCAGAACCACAGAGTTTACCCATTTGTGCTATGTGAAGGACTTTGTGCAAGATGGAGAAGACTAACACTGTATTGCAGTACTACCTCAAAGATTAACAAAGCACACAGACACCTTCCTGTTCATCACCAAGCCCCCGTACCTGCATACAGTCTCGGATGTTCTTCCTAACATAGCATATCGGGAAGCTGAATTCTATTTTCTTCCTTAGAGTACCCAATCTCTAGATTTCATATAATTTGACAGTAGCTTCTAAGCCTTCCACACTTGCAGATTGATTGTACTCTGACAAATCCAAATCGTGTATCTCGCTCAACTCAACTTGATGGTTTTGAACATAGTCCTAATTCCATGGGCTTCAATCCATGACACAATGAATTCAAAAATAAACTGTGATACTACACCAACATGTCAAACGCCCCTGCTTGCTTTGGCTCTAAAACATATTTTGCTACAGAAACTCCCAATCATCAAATCAGCAGCCGAGAGCAGCCAGATGACCCACATCCTCTTTTCGAATGAACCCCCCCTTCAGTCCTGCTGCCATTGCCATTCGTTCACATGTATTGGCTCAAAAAGAAACACTGGAGTTGTCGCCCTCCTGCTTAACGGGGTTGGACTAAGAGTTTCCCCCCTTCTTCCAGCTGTTCCCTTTTCTGATGTATACCAGAAAAAACACACACGAACCTCTCGGAGAATTCCCCTTCGCTCAAAGCCTTCTCCTCCTCGTGCACACCTGCGAAAAAATCGTCTTCTCCTTCACCAAGTTTTCAAAAAATCTGATACACGGAGTTTTCATTCATTGAACATTAAGCTAGCAAGGAAACAATTCCGAGCAGCATTTTCTTATGCATGGATGAGGCTCCAATAGGAAGTCCATTGCCTGTCGCATCCATGAGAAGCCTCCAACCTCAAACCCCTCCCCCCCCCCCCGGTCGTGAAAGAACAAAAAACGAAGAGAAAGAACCCTTGAAACTCCCTGGGTCTCCTCTGCTGCTCTATACAGAGCCTTCTTTCCATGCACACCTCTCTGAGAGTACCCCAACAGTCTTCGTTCTCCCCGGAACCTGCACACACACGTAGAACAAAGATGCGAGAGAGAAAAAAATGTGGGAACAGCCCCCTAGTTCGTTTCCTTCCTCCCTAGATGGGCTTTCCTCGATCTCCCCGGCTGCTCAGAGCTCTCCCCTACCGGTAGGATAGGAACTAGAGACCCGCGATAATTGCCCTCCTGCTCCCTCCACCAACAGCCTCCTCCTCTATGATCTGCACAGACACCCACGAAAAAACAAAAAGAACAATCTCTCCTATTGTCGGGGACAGCAAAAAATGAGAGGGAGGGAGAGGCAAAGGTAAGAGAGTGGTGAGGACAATTTTTTCTTCCTTTCTTTTTTTCTCTCACCCACTCCCCCTCACCCTCTGACCCCTGACAGCCACTCCCCCCACATACACACGTACACTTTCCTTTTCTTTTTTTCGTTTTGTTTGTTTTCTTTTCCTTTTGTTTTCTAAATAAGTTTTATTCCCTTTTTTTCATTTAGTTTTTAGTTCTTTTCTTTTTAGTTTTTTCGTGCGTTATTTTTTTTCTCTGTTTTTATTATCTTTTTGTTTTAAGTTTTTTTTTCTTCCTTTTATTTTTCCCCTTTTTTCTTTCTTTTTATTATGTTTACCCCCCCCCCAAAAAAAAAACAGTACTCTCCCCTCCCAGAGAGAGAGAAAGAGCAAGTATGGATGGAGAAAGAGGAGTCCCAACCCCCGCCCTTCTGACATACATTAGGACCAAAGTTACCAGGGGATGGGGATGGGTCCCGGGAATGGTCATGTCCCCGAGACGAGGACGGAGCCTAGGATGTCTCGGGAACGCATCTCCGGGATGGCACGAAAGAAATGTTTATTTTCTCAAAATAATAGATTGAAAGTAATATAACAATGAGTTTATTCACATATTAAGTGATCAATAAAAACAAAACCATGAAAAAAAAAGATATTTTTTAAGTATAAACATTGAAAAATGAACAGATACGAACCATGTTGAGAGTTGAACATTCAGAGCTACTCAAAAGTGACAAGTGGCAAGTCATATGTAGTGAATTATGTCAAATAGTGTGGATAGATCATCATCATATCAAAAAGATGTTACATTAATGACCATACCATTGATTGACAAAAAGACTACATATGGCTAGAACATAAATGTAGAGCCTACAACCTAAATGTAATGATTATGGAGAATCCAAGTGGAAAGTCTCATTTTTTGCAACAAAATAAGTGGCTTCTTCTTCTTCATGTTCTTCATTTGTCAGTTGGTCTGACCCTTGCTCTACCTCATTTTCTCTAAAAGAATATCCTTCCATGCATCGATTCCTCCGAAGCATCGTCAAACACGAGCACTAGCAAGCGAAACACAAACTCTGTTCCTCTTTTACATAGCACATGTCCATATTACATACACACTCCATAGTTGCTCAAAAGTCCATGACACATGTCCATATTACATACACATGACACATGTCCATATTATATACTCCATAGTTGCTCAAAAGTCAAGGCCACCCTTGGTGCAAGCCTAAGTATATGAGTGGCTGATTCTTGAAGATCTTGTGTTTTGATAAGCTAAAATGCCTCTATTTATGCTTGTGTGTGGGGCTAAAATGCCTCTATTTATGCTTCTGTGTGGGGCTAAAAGAAGCCTCTAGAAGTCCTTAAGGAAGGACCAAAGCTAGCCAAAAAAAAAAAAAAGAATTTCAAAGTTCAAAAAAATTTCCCTCCAAACCACCCCATCTTGGATTTCCGTCCCAGATTCCATCTGTCACATGAAAACGTCTCGAGGACGCATCCCGGGGACGGAATGTTGTTACACATGTAGGGGGACGGCTGCCGTCCCGGCTGATCATCCCTTCTCCATTCTTCTTGGGGACGGCGTCCCAGCGTCCCTAGGACCCGGGGACGCGTCCCCATGTGACTTTGATTAGGGCAGCCAACTACTTGCCATAAAAAACGTCTGCTGCTAAAACTATGCCCAATGGAAGATATAAAAATGCTCCCATCCATGCCCATTAAGCTTGTGGCAATCACTCCTAATTGACGTGGAACAAAACCGAAATTGATCAGTTCAAATGGTGCCCAAACTTTCCAACTACCAACAGCCAAAGGTAAGCAGTCCTTCTTCGTCTTTGTCACTATCTCCAGTTGCCGGCCTTCAAACACACAAAGTGCAATAAAGAAGCAACCTAGCCCTAATGGAGTGAGCACACACTGATCTACAGCTGGACGAAGAAGCACTCCTTGAAATCTGGGCACTGGAATCAACCTAGGTAATAGCCCATACAAAAAATGAAGCCCATGTCCATGTTTACATATCCACACATATCACAGCCAACACACATTCACTCATATAGTCACATGCACACCCATATTCACACGTATTTTTATGTTGCACTGATGCACTCAAAACCTTATCCATTTTGACATTGCACACTAATCCATAGATGCAGACACACAAATAATTTCTTTCGGGCTATCTCAACAAAATCACATTTCCAAGAACTACATTTTTCATAAACACCACATCAATAAACTTAAAATCAATGCAACCCTTCTATGTCACATATTCCCCTCTCCTTGCTTGCGACGTCGTCCTCGACGAGTGTTTCCACCATCCGGTGCACTTTGCTTTTTTTCCTCCAACTTGATTCAACCGATTAGCTCGCATCTAATCATCCAGATCATGCGGCTATGACGAGTCACACAAAGATGTGTTCAACTTTCTAGTCATACAGTCATTATGCACACAATTTCTCTCAACATGCAACATACTCTGCCAACTATACCATAACCTATGTCCATGATCGCATCTACCCACATCCATCATACCAAGGATCAGGCGCTCCAACGTGCTCATACCTGCTCATGCACCATTCCTTCATCAACTCCTATTCTGCAAACAAAACCTTAACAACATATTATCCATACATTTCCCACAATCCTAATCATCAATGTACTGAACAAAACCAAAAACCCAAAAAACATGAATGACTCAATCATAAGTTTAACTCTCCAAGACCGTCCCATAAGACGAAATCAATCATGTCATCATGTGTGAATCCTCAAAGACCGTCTACAAACCTATAGATACCCAACATATATCACATTACTCAACAAAGCATGCACATACCGGAATACCTTGGCGAACTCCTCCTCTTTCGTCATGCCCTTCTCACCTTCAAACTCACCAAAAAGGTGAATCCCAAAACTCATGCAAAAGGGATTCAACAAGAACATGTATCCCATGCATCTACATTCGAGAACTCCTAAACTCGCCTTGTACATATGAGCAAAAATGAGGTCGTCTAAAACGTAGCCTCACTCACATCCCAAAAAGCGATCACTCCCGATGAGACAAGACCCAAGCAAGGAAATCTCAAGGCACACGCACACCATTACGAGCTTCCAGAATGAAGCTATCAATAACATAGGAAAAGGCCAATTCCAACAAGTCGCTCACAACTACCCGGTCCGGCACATATAATGGCTATGTCATCGTTCGCATCGGATTCACGCTGATCGATCTATCACACTGATCGATCTATAAGCCCTCAATCACTCAAACTCACAAATATACACATGCAAAAACACACAACATACCCATTTGGGGGATCACTGCCCTGCTCCTCTCTGCCTCTCCCCCTTAAGAGTGGAAACTTTCTTTTTTCTTTTTTTTTCTCTCTATTTATTTTTACTTGCATGAGTTTGGCTATGTTGCAACTTGCAATTGGATGCGACTCATGCCCCTGTCTACCTGGCCAAGTTGGTTCCACCCGTCTACAACACAACATAACGCACGACATATACACATGACAGATACACATACATACGTGCTAGCCCATACCGAAGCTGGGTGCGGCTCGTGGTCTCGTCCGCCTGTCGAGATGGCCCAAGTTACCTACCAACCTGCTATGGCACGAAGCACCAAAACAAATATACACACACAGCTATAGCATCGGTTTGCAGTCATGACCACCTCGTCAGGAGGAGTCTGCCCGCCTAATAGCCCGTCATAGCGCCCAGGCACAACATACACATATACACTCTTTTACTTGCTTTTCTTTTTCTTTTTTTTTTTAGATTTCCAATCTCTCATGTCCGGAGAGTTAGGGAGAGGCAGAAAGGAGCATCTGCCGCCCGACCCGCACATCATGCAAACAAAATACACAAAAATACAAAAACGTATACGTGGAGTTGATAGATCGATTATCCATCACCTTGCTTACTCTGGCATAACAATTATATATGACACAACTGACTAATCACAAACAGAACTCTCAGAGTGGATTCCCCTATCCTACCTCTAAGTCCCTTCTCAGCCGTAATGTCACACGGCACCCTCAAAATCCCTACCTAGTCTCGCTCACAACAAGTGATCGATGCTCTCCGGGCGATGAGTCGGGCTCTGCCTCAGGCATCTCATCCTCATGCAAACCATCTCTTCAACACCTCCTCAAGCATTTCCCCTTTTATCTCTAGACTCGCCTTTGTGAAAAATCCACGCGATTTGTCGATTTTTATAAATAGTCCTCTACCTAGACAAGTCGCTTTGTAGGTCTTGGGCACTATCTGTGAATATGTTCCTTAATCTGTCAACCTTCATAGCTAGTTCCGTCAATCCTCGCATATTTTGATCCACCTCATTTCGATATTGTGCTATGTTGCAATCTACATACATCATCCGTTTCTGCAACTTCGCATTCTCTAGTTCCATCTCCTTAATCCTCTTTTCATTTTCTTGAAGAGCATCTCTATTCTCTCAAATAATTTAGACAACCTTTCAATTTTCTCTCGCAGCATCATATGTTTTCTTTCAAGCTCTTTATATCCATCTTTATGTTTTTGCTCAATTTCAACAAACTTTTCCACTAGACCAAGCTCTTGGCATCTTCTTCCTTCTAAATTCTCTAGCTTCTTTTCTAACTCATCCCCTCTCCACTCTACTCCTCCAATTCTTCTATTGACCTCTTGAAAGCCCTTTTTTGAATGTTCTGCTAGGGTTTCTGTAATCCCCTTCAAAGTGTTCGTCTCCTCTACCATGCCTTCTAATGCACCCAACTTATCGAGCATTGCATGCAAGTCCTTTTCCATTCTATCTACTTTTTCATCTTTCTCTACACATCTCCATCTATCCTAGTCTCTCTAACTCATCCATCTAGCAACCTCTCCTCTTAACTTCACATTCTCTTTTTTCAATTCTCCCATCTTCTTATCACTCGCTACATGGGCAGAATTAATCTTCTCTAATTCTAGCGGGAAGTCCTCACCGATTCTACTCGCTTGATCACTATACTTGCAAAGTACTTCGTGCACTCTCTTGATCTCCTTCTCTCCTTGCTCGATTCGTCTCACTAGATCATCTTCATCTTGTTGGCACTCCTCTTCGATTGTGAACTAGAAGCAATCCACTACCACTAAACCAGAGCCAATCTCCAAAACTTCTCTTTCTATGTCTTTCCCCTTCCTAAAACTCTTTCTACTCTCAGGTCTCTCGATTTTCTTCCTTAAGTTTTTGTTTTTTGTATTCAATTCCATGTTTTTGTTCTCCACAGACCTAAAGTGATCCTCCCATGTCCTCATGAATTCCTCTATTTTTTATGGACTTTTCTCTAATCTCTCAACCTTGAACCTTTCACGATCTCGCTCCTCACATATCCAGTTTACTTGACATTGTAAACTTTCCACGATTTCTACGAAGACTTTATCCTGAGATCCATTGACCCTATTTTCCTTTGCATAGCCAAAGTCCTCATCTATCTCTAGTTTCTCAAACCTATTGGTCACGTTAATTGGCTTTATCATCTTAGAGATGTCTCTTGCTACCCTCTCCAAGTTAAAAGAGAAGCCTCACTGTTTTGAACCGCCACATAGAGAGAAGGGAAAGCCGAGCAAGTTTTCTTCCCTCTATCCTTCCCAATAGAGATCTCTTTTGCCTCACATGCATGCTCATAGAAGCTCTTCTTTCCATAATCCTTGCACACAAGAACAAAGTCCAAAGGACTCGACACTCTAGGGCAAATTTTGCAATGTGCCCAATCTCCTCGCAACACTATCATCTCACATTTTTTGAGATTGGGCCAAACTGTCGACCTCTATTCACATGATTTCTCATTGGTCCACCAAATTTAGATCGTCTGTTAGCCCGTCCAAAATTCATCGGCCTCGTGCTAACCTTCTGAAAACCCCAAACTTTCCTTTGTTGTGCCATCTCTTCCGAGGATCCAAGCGACTGTGGGGCCAAATGGTTGTGCCACACGAGCGAGGCACCAAGTGAACCCGTAACAATCTCTCTAAGACATGCTAAGCCAAGTCCCACAGGGCATGCCAAATGATGGGCTTTTTTTGAAGCTAGAGAAAAGGTGGTTTCCCACAACTAAATTTCCTTAATTTCTATTTTCGAGGAGACTTTACTCACCTCGGGCTCGTGAATATGTGCAAATGCACTCGTTTCTTCGGATCCGCTCATGTCACACTCACTCTGACTCTCAAACACTCACTCAAGCAAGACACTCTCACTCAAGCCCACACCGAGTTGAGCACACAAACTCACCTACTCTCTTACTCTTTTTCTCCTTCTTTCACACTCCTTTCACACTCCTTTCCCACCAGCCTCCTTTCACATACACTTCCTTCTTCTCTCTTTCTTCTTTTCTCTCGTCCCCTTTCGTTACACACTCACTTTCTCTCTTTCCACTCTTACTCCCACTCTCAGAGTTACACACACACCCCTTTACTTGTAGATGCACTCCCTCTCCTATCTTTACTTTCTCACTTACACTCACGTATCCACACACACACTTACACTCATATACGTTCCCTCACCCGCCTCTCTTTATCACTTGCATACACGTTCTCTTGTTCTGAGTGCCCTCACACGCAACTTATACATACCGCCTTACAGACCCCAACGCAACCCCCTTTTTCTCCCACTCTTCCTCTCATGCTAAGTCCGCTTTTGTAATTTTTGTCTGATTCAAGGATACGTAAAACAATTTCAATTTTGTACACATAAGATGTTGACAACAGGGAAATAGAGAGAATATTAAGAGTGTGAAAAACTCTTACTCATGAACATAATAGCAGAGCCGTACTTCAACTCTTTATTTTGTCTTCCATCCATTGTGTGGAGCATGCAATCACCAAGAGCTACTTTCCGTAAACATTCGAGATAGAAACCTTACAAAAGAAGTAGGTTCAGGTATAAATTAGTTCGAATCCAACTTTCAACACCTCTACCTTCCTTTATCACAAGGTTGCACAGCAAAATTTCAGCGGACTACTATTTGTGCCAAAATCTTCACCTTCAGATCGTTAGCCCAAAGAATAGAAGCTACATGATTGAGACATTCTACCTAAATTCACACGGGTGCAGCTTCCAATGAACCAATTATTTCTGCTCTACTGTTATCATCATTTGAATTAAGAAAACCCCAAGAATCACCAAAAGGAGAACATGCAACAGTTGGACCAAATTCAAATCTTCGAGTGAAGATTAGTGAACCATCCTCATATTAGAAGTGAAATTGAGGCAACTGTTAGCATTGTGCCATTTGTTTTCATGTGTTCTCTCTCATTGCTAGATTCAGAGTCGACTACTTCAATTCCATGCAAGAGATGCGTCAAGATCAAATGCATCCCTGACTTTCTTCTGTTTAGCACAACTACCTTCCTTCTCCAGGTCTCCCTCTCATTCTCTTTGTGTGGCATCCTCTTTTGTGAGTATTAATTCCTGAAACTCTGCATAAGTCATAACTTGAACTCTCAAACCGAACCTCCACTCTATTATTTCAAGCACACCAAGATTTATGTAGCAGAGTCCACATAGTACATATCGGTATAGATCTCCCTTCCATCTCAACCTCCTTAATTGATCACATCACAAATTCATCAAGAAGCTTTTCTTTTTCCCAGACCTTTACTTGTATTCCTGTCGTTTTACTCGAGAAAGCTATAATTGCTGCAAGAGTCCACTTTATTTGTCAAATATTTTATCACACTAAAGCTCAAATCAAGCTTTGGCACTTGCATTTTTCTTCCATGTACTGAGACAAATCAACTACTCCAGCGAAGTAAAAAGAAGAAATTATGATATGCTTGCGAAATCGTGTGTCATTTATCTTCCTTTGCTCATAGCCAAACAGTCCAATTCTTTTCTCTATTGCTTGAACATAGCTTTACTCCTATAGCATGACCTGCCATGCACATCCTTCGTACTGCTCTTTCCCCAAAACCAAATGAAGAAGAACTAGGGAAAAAACCTCCCTATCCTGTTCTTCCTCCTTCCACGCACCCCTTCTTCCCAAAACCTTGAATCCCTGGTGGATTGCTGAACTACTAAGTTAACTCCTTGTTTTCATCAGGATGATATTGCCTTGCTAGTTCCCGATAAGAGCTCTTCATCTCTGATTGCTGGCATTTTTCTTTTTTTAAACATCCAAGATGCTATAATAATCTGCCTCTACATGATCATATGCACACGGACTCAATCTTAGTCAGAACAGCTAGTCAGCCACATGCACGAAGCCCTTTATCAATCTTCCAAACTCCACCAAAGAAAACCTCCCCTTGTTTGTCGAACTGAACCTGCCTTTCTCTCGTACACAATAACTCACTGCCCAAATTCCTTCTTTAATCCTCTAAAACCTGCTACAGGCTACATCGGAACCATAGAGTTTACCCATTTGTGCTATGTGAAGGACTTCGTGCAAGATGGAGAAGACTAAGCCTGTATTGCAGTACTGCCTCAAAGACATGATAGACACCTTCCTGTTCACCACCAAGCCCCCATACCTGCATACAGTCCCGGATGTTCTTCCTAATATAGCACATTGGGAAGCTGAATTCTATTTTCTTCCTTAGAGTATCCAATCTCTAGATTTCATATAGTTTGACGGTAGCTCCTAAGCCTGCGATTACCACTGAGTGTATCCCTTTTGACTTCATGTGTCAATTAGTAATGCAAAAGATGCCTATTAACTCCCAAAGTTACACCTTTTGAATGATAGAATCAACCATGAACCATGCACTCTACAACAGAAGCTTCTCAACATATGAACGCACGCTTTAAAGACCTGTTCATCCTTATCTCTGATGAAGCGTCTCTGTATGATGCTCATTAAATAATGCCCATCAAGTTCCTTTGATATTCTGGTTGTAGAAGCGCATTAGAAACACCACAGGTGCACTGAACAAATCACCTCTTCTTTGCCTCTTACACTCCTGAAATTTTCCTATTCGTGTGCGTTCCACATATCAGATATACCTTTTGAATCTTCTACCTTCCCTTCAGCTCCATATTTTGTAGTTGCCAAACCTTCCCCATAGCTTCTATCTCCCTACCCCCTTTTTGTCCCGGTGGATTCCGCCATCCCTATGATGCTACAAAGTTTATCACGAGCCTCATGCTACAAAAAATTGTGACCTTAATTCCAAGAACACCTCCCCAAAAAAGGGGTTGCGCACAACCTGGAAAGAATGTATGCAAGAAGAAACACTTCAATCACCACCCTTTCAAGGTGGCATTGCTGCACCAAACTCTGTAGACAAATTGACCTTTAAACTGTTCTCCATCTTCTCCTTCGTCTTCCACACTTGCAGATTGACTGTACTCTGACAAATCCAAATCGTGTATCTCGCTCAACTCAACTCGATGGTTTTGAACACAGTCCTAATTCCATGGGCTTCAATCCATGACACAATGAATTAAAAAATAAACTGTCATACTACACCAACATGTCAAACGCCCCTGCTTGCTTTGGCTCTAAGACATATTTTGCTGCAGAGACTCCCAATCATCAAATCAGCAGCCGAGGGCAGCCAGATGAACCACATCCTCTTTTCGAATGAACCCCCCCTTCAGTCCTGCTGCAATTGTTATTCGTTCACATGCATTGGCTAAAAAAAACACTAGAGTTGTCGCCCTCCTGCTTATCAAGTCGGACTGAGAGTTCCCCCCCCTTCTTCCGGCTGTTCCCTTTACTGATGTATACCAGAAAAAACACACACGAACCTCTCGAAGAATTCCCCTTCGATCGAAGCCTTCTCCTCCTTCTGCACACCTGCCAAAAAAATCAATCCGTTCTTGATAGGAGACCCCGAAAATCATCAAAATCTGATACACTGAGTTGTCATTCATTGAGCATTAAGCTAGCAAGCAAACAATTCCGAGCAGCATTTTTATATGCATGGATGAGGCTCCAATATGAAGTCCATTGCCTGTCGCATCCATGAGAAGCTTCCAACCTCAACCACCCCCCCCCCAACCCCAATCATGAAAAAACAAGAAATGAAGAGAACTCCCTGGGTCTCCTCTGCTGCTCTATACAGAGCCTTCTTCCCATGTACACCTCTCTAAGAGTGCTCCAACAGTCCTCGTTCTCCCCGGTACCTGCACACACACGTAGAACAAAGATGCGAAAGAGAAAAAACGTGGGGTCACCCCCCTTCTTCGTTTTCTTCCTCCGCAGATGGGCTTTCCTCGAACTCCCCGACTACTCAGAGCTCTCCCCTGTCGGCAGGATAGGAACTAGAGACCCGCAATAACTGCCCTCCTTCTGCTCCCCCACCAAAGCTCTCCCCTGTCGGCAGGATAGGAACTAGAGACCCGCAATAACTGCCCTCCTTCTGCTCCCCCACCAAGAGCCTCCTCGTTCTCTATGACCTGCACAGACACCCATGAAAAAACAAAAAAAAAGCAGTCTCTCCTATTGTCCGGGACAGAGCAAAAAATGAGAGGGAGGGAGAGGTGAAAGTTAGAGATAGGGAGGGCACATGCATTTTTTTTGGGTGGTCGGATTGCACTTTTTGGGTCACCGAATGGAGGATTAGGGGCACATGTATCATAAATTCGGTGATCTTCGGTCATCGGAATCATGGGGACATGCATATTATCACCGAATTTTCGATGAATTAAATTAATGGCACATGACAATTATTAAACTCTTGATGATCGGAATTAAAATCATAGATCTTATTTCATCCTTCACACAATTCATATTTGTCATTGTCATATATTAAATACAATCGTTGTGGAAATTGGTGTTTGAAATAGATTACACTAAGCAATCAAATATTTCATGTATTTCGATGGTGTGAGATGATAGTCAAAAAACTAAGCTCAACAGAAGAGCATGGTAAATAGCAATCTTATTTATCCAAAATTTGTTGTACCATTTTAGTTTCAACGTCCATTCTATTGCATAATTAATGAGATTTCTCAATGCTTTGTCTGTTACATTCACGTTTGCTTGTAGTCGCGATTATATATAATCAATTACATTCATGTTTATAATCACTTACATTCATGTTTATAAAAGTTTAGTCGATATATAATAAATTACATTCACGTTTGGTTCGCCCGTTATCGCGATTATATATTGACAAAACATTAAGTTTAGTCGATATATAATAAATTACATTCACGTTTGGTTCGCCCGTTATCGCGATTATATATTGACAAAACATTTACATTACTGCATGAGATTTTTATATTAACTATCGAAGAAGAAACCGAAGAAACATCCAATGCATCATCAAGCACGTTGTCAAAAAAACGCATGATTTGCCGGACTTCGGGCGATGGGAGCTCCATGTGCCCCCCCGTAAGAGTGGTGAGGACAATTTTTCCTTTCTTTCTTTTTTTTTCTCACCCACTCACCCACTCCCCCGCACCCTATGACCCCCTGACAGCCCACTCCCCCCACATACGCACACGTACACTTTCCTTTTCTTTTTTTCGTTTTGTTTGTTTTTGTTTTTTAAATAAATTTTATTCCCCTTTTTTTCATTTACTGTTTAATTTTTCCGTGCGTCATTTTTTCTCTCTCTTTTTTATTATCTTTTTGTTTTAAGTTTTTTTTTCTTCCTTTTATTTTTCCCATTATTTTCTTTTTATTATGTTTACCCCCCCCCCGAAAAAAAAAGTACGTCCTCTCCCAGAGAGAAAGAGGAACAAGGAACAAGGGATGAAGAAAGTGGAGTCCTATCCCCTGCCCTTCTCACATATGTTAGGGCAACTGACTACGGCCATAAAAAACTTCCACTACTAAAACTATGCCCAATGGAAGATATAAAAATGCTCCCAGCCATGCCCATTAAGCTTGTTGCAGTCACTCGTAATTGAGGTGGAACAAAACTGAAATTGATCGGTTGAAATGGTGCCCAAACTTTCCAACTAGCAAGAGCCAAAGGTAAGCACTCCTTCTTCAGCTTTGTCACTATCTCCCATTGTCGGCCTTCAAACACACAAAGTGCAATAAAGAAGAGACCTGGCCCTTATGGAGTGAACACACACTGATCTGCAGCTAGACAAAGAAGCACTCCTTGAAATCCGAGCACAGGAATCAGCCTAGGTAATAGCCCATACAGAAAATGAAGCCCAGGTCCATGTTGACATATCCACACACATCATGGTCAACACACATTCACTCGTATACTCACATGCACACCCATATTCACGCGTATTTTTATGTTGCACTGATGCACTCAAAACCTTATCCATTTTGACATTGCACACTAATCCATAGATGCGGACACACAAATAATTTCTTTCAAGCTATCTGAACAAAATCACATTTCCAAGAACTATATTTTTCATAAACACCACATCAATAGACTTAAAATCAATGCAACCCTTCTGTGTAATCGAGGGAGAGAGAGAGGGAGAGAGGGAGAGAGGGAGAGAGAGAGAGAGAGAGAGAGAGAGAGAGAGAGAGTGGGAGAGAGAGAGAGAGAGAGAGAGAGAGAGAGCGAGAGAAATGGTTGTAAATCGCACAAGAAGATCAGGAAGACTTTAAGAGAGATAGGCTATGGCTCAGAGAAATCTAGAGGAGATTGGAGGCATGAAAGAGAGAGAGAGAGAGAGAGAGAGGGAGAGATCACCTATAGAATAGGTGTGCAAAAATAAAGTCGGTTGGAGAAGAGGTGGTCACCAAGAACGCCAGAGAGAGAGAGACCACCGTCATTATTTTGATTAACAAAAATGAAAATATGACCAAATGGATTTATATTTGTTTTTGTTTTTATAGCATTTGTACTAAGGTCCAATGTTCTAGAATAAATATGAGACAAAATACTAATGGGTTGTGAAGAAATCGGATACAGAATGATGAGCTTGAGAGGTGTTCAAAATAGAGATGTAGCCAATTACGTCATATAAAATGATAAGCTCATAAAAATAAAGACAAGGATTTAAAGCCTTAATTAAATGGGAACAATTGGAAGTTGTAACTATGCGTGAATTTGCAATAAAAAAAGGTTTTGAATTATGTTAGCATTATGTATGCGTTTATTGTCATTATCCTGTCCTACTTTACAAACACTTCCATTACATAACTATATTGGTGAGTTCAAGATGATAGGGTATTACGAGCATATATGGAGGATTTCATATTATGTCATGATTATCATCTCTTTACGGAGATCGAGCAAAGCCATTAAGGCCCGAATTCATTTCTAGAAAATATGATCGCCATGGTAAGAGACATGTAATTTTAACAATTCTAAGAGACATGCAATTCTAGAAAATATGATCGCCATGCTAAGAGACATGCAATTTTAACATGAGAAAACATCAACCAAGTTGTTGCAAATTTATAAATGCTCAAAGAGAGAGAGAGAGATTGTTTTTTTTATCTTTTGAGTACTATCGTTTTGTTAATCAATTTTATAAGATTAACATTAAAATGATTAAGGAGATGATTTTATTTTTCGATTATGTTCTAAGGTACTAATGATTTTATTGTCCCCCCCTCCCCATGGATTTTCTCTCCAAGTTCGGCCAGTTGATCTTTTTCCAGAGATTATGTGAAGTAAAGAAAAGGTTTGAAGACACAAAGTGAAGAGTTACTCCCAGCAAATTTTCTCCAGGTTGTTGTGGGATTCGGAGGTTGCTACGGGATTGGAGGTTACTCCATGACTTTGAAAGATCGAGGCTGCGAAGTAAAGTTCAATCCACACAGACCGAAGTAAAGAGTATTGTTGTGTAATACAACTACCACTCATAATTCTACCTACCAAGACCACACCCCTAAGAGAGAGCATGTATCCACCCATCCAACTCCAGCCATATATATACCTCTAGCCCAAGGGGATGCATCTCCTTGAGATTGGCCAAGTGTCTAGCCAAGTGTCCCTCATGTGGACACTTTCCCAACGATGATCACATGCCTTCTAATTTCCCAAGGTCTATCGCATGGCTTCTAAATCAAATGAGGATTCTTCTCTCACATACACACAAGGTGGCTCCTAGAGAAGCTTCTCCCAAGACTATGGGCTCCCACCGCTTAGGAAAAATCAAGCCTAAGGTTATAACCATTCAATTGGGAGCTCATATGAATAAATACCTTAAGGGTTAAAACCAAGGGTTTCACCCAAAGGTTCAAGGCATGTTCCAATGGTAATTCAAGGGCTAGAACAAAGCAAACATACATCATATTCTAACGTTTAGAATCCATATGTTTAACCTTTTGAACCCATGAATTATACAATGTTCTTCCCCCCTTTAACATTTTCGTCCTCGAAAATGCATGTAGGTATAATATGTGAAGTATTCCCCCGTGCACCATGATCTATTCTCTGAGCATGATCATCTCTCTCTCTTTAGATTCATTTCCAATAATCAAATAAGGGCTAATCCCTACCTTAATCTGGAAGAAAATGAATCAAGATCTCTGCCCAAATCACTTTCCCTTAGTCCACCTGAATGTACATGCATGCCTTGTACCTATGGACTAGTGAAATGGGTGGGCTTCTTTGGTGGTCTTTTTCCTTTGGCACTTTCACAAACCTAGAGCTCCATAAATAATAAATTTCAGTACACTTTGTACTTCCCTAGAAATGTATAATTTTAGCAGTCTATGATAGAGATCCAATCTCTATCTTGAAAGGGCCAGAAACTAGATTCATCTTCCACTTTCAACAGAAAGGAGAGGAATCTTTCGATGTTCTGAACTTAACTTATTCTTTTATAGTTCTTTTCAAATTCAAATATACTTTATTTGTATTTGATAGGACTTAGCTAATGATATGAACTTAGCAAAGTGGGTCTAG
Source organism: Ceratopteris richardii (assembly GCA_020310875.1). NCBI lineage: Eukaryota > Viridiplantae > Streptophyta > Polypodiopsida > Polypodiales > Pteridaceae > Ceratopteris > Ceratopteris richardii. The sequence goes on from CM035420.1 coordinate 27,685,697, forward strand.
TGAGTCCCTGCCAAAAGACACTCAATAAAATGAGGAGAAATACTATCTTCTCATTCCTTGGCAACCTAGGTGGACTTATTTGAATCATCCAGGTTTTCTTGAAACATAAAGTTCAAGTATTCCGAATGACAATATACCCAATTTTGAAATTTCATGTCTACAAGTGGATCCCTATCTTAATCATCTTTGATTTTCCTTACATTAATTCTCAAAATAGAGTTTAATCCTTGACATTCAAGACTTAGATCCAAAGATGACTTTAGGAATTGGAATTATCAAGTAGACCATTCTCTTGGGTCTCTACCTTGTTCTTTGTTAGCCGGATCTTTCCAACGAGAATCAGTACTAACAACCTTCAACCGATTTTGGTTCATACTCAAGATAGTTATGCATACTAACCTTGAAGGCCATCAAAGCTTTGCAAAGAGAAACAGAGTTTCCTAGAACAATTCCTTCAAATCCTCAAAATAATTGAGGAATAATGCTTTATCAAGCCATCAAGATACCCTCTAGATTTTCTATTGGATGGAATTTAGATGATTCAAGTTTTGCAGCTTTAGTTCCAAGGTCTTGCAAGAAAGATATCTGTTTCTAGGCATCATATCTCATATCTTACTAGGAACATTCTTAAATCACTTGTTCTCACCAAAAATTCAAAAGCATATCTTTTACAGATCATTCTTTCATTCAAGGTTATTATACTTGAATATGCTTGGCTTTACTTTTGGTGTTTAACTTGGTAAACTCCCAAAATTCTTTACCCTCTTACTTATCCAAATTTATTGTACCATAGAAAATTTGGCTATGCATTTTATTAAGAAAAATGCATCTTCTTAAGAGGATAAAGGATAGCCTTTTCTAGGGTAAATGTCATGTTCATTCTATTCACCCTTTTGTTCATGCAACTAGTTGTATTAAATTGGTTCAAGGAGGTACACTTCTACACCTCATAAGGAACCTAAGAGCTTAATCTAAATGGTCTTATCTTTAAGGCTTATCCTGATGTTTCGTATGAGATCTTGAGCCTATTTTCTCTCTGGCCATCAGAGAAAATTCTCAATGGGATTTAGTTCTCATTGTCCCATACCAGTCAGTTCTTTCTCCAATCTGTAGAACCACATCCTTAATGTTTCCATATTTTTTTGTCCTTTTCATGCTCTCTGATTATTTACAATGATCATGAATTCCATCTTGGCATCATAATCATGAGAGCAAAGACTAAGGTTTCTCAATCTAATGCCAATTAATTCAAAGTTCTCTTTAGGTTGACCTTTGAACTTTCCTTGGTATCAAACTATAAAAGGATTTGATCTTTTACGCCACTTGGATTATCCAACCATAAAGGGTTTGATATATTTGACCAAGTTAGGTCACTTGGCTTTCACAAAATTCCTCTAGCTAATTTAACACGAGATAAGATCAAGTCTTTTCTCCTTTAGATCCCTTTTTCAATGATATTTACCCATGGGATTTGCTTGGGATCTTCAACTCATACCTTCATGAGTTGATATCATAGCTTAAGTCTTCAACATCATGTTGATGTTCTTCAAAGTTAATCTCCTTTTAGGGATCAACAATTATATGTCACCCTTTTGACTTAAGCATGTTGTCATGCTTATCGATCCAAACTTTGGATCCATCTTTACCCATTCTCAAATACCCTTCTTTGAATATGCTTCAAGTCTTTGGCTAGCTTACCTTAGTTTACTTGCTGAATTGGAATTCTTTAATGAATTCCCTTCTTGCATATCTGGTTTTTACTTTGTTTGAGATTTAACTCAAACACACTTAGGTACTTGGACATCTAATGTACTCCTTAACTTTCATGAAAGAGTTAAGTAATATATTTTGCTTAGAAGTATTATATTGATGATACCTTTGTTCCCCCTTTTAGGAGTTTTCATCCTCGGAGACTACAAGAAATGGATGTTCATTTAATTTGCTATCCAAATGTGAGGTTCATTTATGCTAAATCCTTGATTGAAAAATCTCTCAAATATCCTTGAGTTTAAGCTTCCATTATCCTTAAGTTCAGTCTCCCATAGCATTGAACCCACTTAGACAATATCCTTAAGGTGATATTGTAAATCTAGACATCCCATACTAGCCGATTTACAATCTCACCTTAGTGTAGACAGCTTTAGCTCTTACTCAGGGATTAAACTCCATTCATTTTAGTCTTATCAAATATAATCAAAATCTTTGTAAGTTACATTCTTACAGATTTTTGATTTGTTCTTGAAAAAGACTTTGAAAATTGAGCTTTCATTAAATTGTTTCCTTGATCAGATGCAATCAAAGTTATCTTTGTTTATGTCATTTGATAATAGAGCTAGTATTCTCATACTAGGTATTATCCATTGACATAAGTAGGCATTTGTATCAAAGGATATAGTCAATCATAAGCTTTGCTAAATGGTTACCTTTTTAACCATCTTGATAAATTGTTTCTTACTCATAGAGCACATTTTGGAGTAGAGGTCTTAAGAGTTTCTTTCAACCCTTTAATCTCCCTCTTCTCTAGATATGATTAATGAGTTACAACTCTTAACTCTTGAAGCAATTTTCTCAAAGCTCCAAATGGATCCTACCTCTTGTCAATAAAGGAAGAAGCTTATTGGGGAAGAAATGAACGCTTAAAAGGGTAAAATGGTTCAACCATTTTTCCCTAATATGTCATTTTACGACATTAGAGAGAGCATGTATCCACCCATCCAACTCCACCCATATATATACCTCTAGCCCAAGGGGGTGCATCTCCTTGAGATTGGCAAAGTGTCTAGCCAAGTGTCCCTCATGTGGACTCTTTCCCAAGGGTGGTTAGATGCCTTCTAATTTCCCAAGATCTATCACATGCCTTCTAAATCAAATGAGGATTCTTCTCTCACGTACACACAAGGTGGCTCCTAGAGAAGCTTCTCCCAAGGCTAAGGTTCCTAGCCCTTACAATAAATCAAGCCTAAGGTTCTAACCATTCAATTGGGAGCTCATATGAATAAATACCTCAACCAAGGGTTTCACCCAAAGGTTCAAGGCATGTTCCAAGGGTAATTTAAGGACTAGACCAAAGCAAACATACATCATATTCTAACCTTTAGAATCCATATGCTTAACCTTCTAAACCCATGAATTATACAATAAGTACCACACGAATTTTCTCCAGGCCTAGGATTCTCGCGATTTGAAGTAGCATTCGAGATATTATATGAAGTGAAGAGAAAAGTTTGAAGACCGAAGTGAAGCATTAGCACCCCACAGATTTTCTCGAGGCCTAGGATTCTCATGATTTGAAGTACCATTCGAGATATCATATGAAGTGAAGAGAAAATTTTGAAGATCGAAGTGAAGCATTAGCTGTTGGAGCAAGGCAATCATCAATTAATGATTATATGAAGCTTAGGAGTGAAGGAATGAAGAAAATATTAAAGTTTGAAGTCTGAAGTGAAGTGGAAGCTCAAAAAGGGATTATCCTTTTACACATGTACATTAGTCTTGTAAATAATTTGGATATACTTTGAAATATTGTCGAATCCATGCTCATATGGATATATATACTTGTATATAGATGTGATACATATGAGAGTTGATGAGAGATGAAGTAGATATCAGTAATAGATGATTAGATTACAAGTTGAGCGAGTAATATCCATCAAATGTACTTCTCATCAGAATAGAAGAAGTTTTCAAGAAGTTGTGCCTCAGTGTTTTCCGTCTCTCTCCTTCTATGCTTAATCATTTCAAAAATCATTTTGTGTGTGTCTAATTCCATAGTTAATGCATGTATGGTCAAGTTTTGAGAGTCCAAATGTAATCAGGCTAAGAGAATTTTGTGTAGGAACATTTATATGTATAACGGGTGATGAGTGACTCCTGAAATAAGCGCAATCTCGATGGTCAAATATTTGATCAAATCTCAGTCTATAATGTAAAGTTTTGCACAAGTAAGCATTCAAAATTTATGTTGGAAGGTAAGCAACTCATGTCTAAAAGCATTTGATCAAATGGGTTCTACATTATGAGAACCATGTATTCAAAGTTGCATATGTAAAAGTTGATTGTAGAGAAAGCATGTTTCAAACATAAGTTTACTTATTGAAGTAAATATGAAATTTTGTAAGCTCCTTTGAAGAACTTTCACTTGGAATAGCTGTGTAAACACTAGGAGAGTATTGAATCAAAGTTTCATAAGAAACTTTAATCATTTCAGAAGTCAATGAATGAGTTTTGTGAAGCAGACTTTCCTGAGTATAGCCATAGCTCACATAAATGTTAATTTTTCATAGTTTGGCAAAGTTTTTCAAATTTGAAGAAGGTTTTGAGTTATAATTGATATAGAGGTGTTCTAAATTCAAGTATAGCTTGTCTTTTGGAGATTAATGATCTCCGTCAGTGGTATCAAAGCAGATTCTATCAAAGTTGAAGGAAAGGAAGACCCCGACTGTTGTAGACATACAAAATTCAACATCTGAAGATTCAAAAGGACAAAGGTTGAATTTTAGCTAAAGGGAGACACACGAGAGCAATCAAAAGGATTAGAAAGAGTAAATTTCAAAGCAATATTATATTCATTACTTATAAGGTTGAAGATTTGTTAGTACAGGTGAAGAAAGAATGGGAGATGGTCTCCAAATTGAGAAAATGGATAAAGAGAACTATCCAACTTGGTCTATGATGATGGAAGCTCATCTTATGAGCAAATATCTAATGAGATACATTATGGGAGAGGAAGAAAAACTAGAATTCAAAGATCCCAGTGTTCCAACTATGGAGGAGCTTGTAGACTTGAAGGTTTGGATGAAGAAGGATGCTCAAACAAGGAGCATTATCTATATGGCAGTGAATGATTACTTGCTTCCTTGCATTAGACTTGTAAGTGCAAGTGATATATGGAATGCTTTGGAGGAGCATTTTCAGAATACAACCAAATCAAGAAAGCCATCACTATGGGTTGAATTCACCACATTCAAGAAGAAAGCCTCACAATCAATATCTGATTATGTGACAAAGATGAAAGACATTGCTAATTCTTTAAGAGCAGTTGATGAAGACATTGAAGAAGATAAATTGGTAAGACAAATTCTCATAGGTCTAAGAGGAGATGAGAAGTGGAAGCCTTTCATATTGTCAAATGAACTTTCATTAGATCATATCACTCCTGATTTGAATCAATTGTTAGGACATAAAATAACTTTTGAGCATGATATCAAAGGAGATGTTGATAAGAGTGCAAGTCAAGCAATGTATTCCAAGGATAAGAATAAGACATCCAAAGGAAAACAACAATTAGTTGAAGATGAAGGTATTCCAAGCCAAGTAAACTTCCTAAGAGGAAGAGGAAGTGGCAAAAACAACAAGGATAATGTCAAAGCTTGTTGGATATGTGGTAAGACTAATCAACTAGCTCATGAATGTTGGCATAACAATCAAAGTGTTAGCAGCTTTAATCAAAATTATAATCAAAGAGGCAGAGGTGGAAGAAATCAGTTAGGAAGCTTTAGAGGTAGAGGTAGTAGAGGTTTCTTTGGAAGGCATGGTGGAAGAAACTTTCAAGGCCAATCCTACAACAATACCTACTACAATTATGCCTCAAATCAGAAGGACGATTCAACCTTAATCATGAATGCAATATGTGAAGTCCCAAGTGAAGACCAAAGAGTGTTTTATATTGATTCAAGATGTAGCAATCATATGAGTGGTAAGATTGCTTTAATGATTGATTTGGAAGATAAAGTAATTAATCATAGAGTTCAAATAGGTGATAATACAAAGCACAAGGTGAAGTCTATTGGATCAATGAAGGCCAAAGATGGAAATACTCTTTTGAGTAAGGTTATGTATGTTCCTACAATTCCAAAGAATTTGATCAGTGTAGGACAAATTGTAGAAAAAGGATATTAGGCGAGTTCACTAATGATGGAGTTTGTGTTGAAGACCCTAGTCAAGGGTATAAGCAAATTTTTATAGGAAAGAAAGAAGGAAGGCTTTTCACATTGAAGGTACAAGGTAATGTTGGACATGCCTTGTTCACTTGAATGAAAGAGGTATTAAAGAAATGATTAACAGTGGTTCAATGCTTGGATTGCCTAATGTTGCAAGTCAACACATGACATGCAGATGTGAAGCATGTCAATTAGGTAAGGCTCATAAGCAAGCATATAATAAACAAGGTTTCATGTATTCAGAAAGAATTGAGTTGGTGCATACAAATGTGGGGTCCTTCAAAGGACTTTAGCATAAATGGCTAAAGATATTATGTCATTTATGTTGATGATGCTACTAGGAGGATCACTATTTATGTGATCAAAGATAAGTCAGAAGTCTTTAGCACATTTAAACACTATCATGTATATACAGAAAGGGTTACATGACAAAAATTGAAGAGATTGAGGTAAGATGGAGGGGGAGAGTATTTCTCAAATGAAAATCATAGGATGCAAATGGGTCTACAAAACAAAGAGGTATGAAGATGGAAGTGTGTCTAGGTACAAAGCTAGACTTGTTGTAAAAGGGTACGCACAGACACATGGTGTGGACTATGATGAAACCTATAGTCTTCTTGCAAAGATGACAATTATAAGAACTCTCATAGCTATTGCTGCATGTGAAGGTAAGCTCAAGAGAGCTTCGTATGTAAGCTCAAGAGATCTTTGTATGGCTTGAAGCAAGCCCCAAGGGCATGGAATTACAGGCTTGTGAAGCTCTTGAAGGAACTTGGTTTTCAAGCATCAAAGGCAGATAGTAGCTTGCTAGTCAAAGCAAGTGAAGATGGATTTATCTATGTTTCTATTTATGTTGATGACATAGTACTTACAGGTACATATGACAAAGGCATACAAATGCTTAAGAAGCAGATGGAGAAAGAATTCAAGATCAGTGACTTGAGAAATTTGTCATATTTCTTGAGAATGGAGATTTCATATACTCAACATGGAGTATATGTAACTCAAGAAAGGTATTTGAAAAATTTGCTAAACAAGTTTAAAATGGAAGATTGTAGGATAACATCAACTCCAATGGAAGTGAATCACAAATTGAGTAGATATAGAGGAGACGAATTCAAAGACATGAAGCTTTATGAGAGTTTGGTGGGTAGCTTGATTTATGCTACATTAACAAGGCCTGATTTGTCATATGCAGTTGGATTTCTATCTCAATTCATGCATTGTCCTAGAAAGGAACATTGGATTGCATGTCAAAGGGTGCTAAGATAAATCAAGGGCACACGTAAAGAAGGTTTGTATTATGGGTTCACTTTAGATACAAGAATCAAAATATATAGTGATGTAGATTGGGCAGCTAACTCTAATGATAGAAGATCAACACATGGGTATTTGTGTTATGTGGGAGATAAGTTAATTTCATGATGTTCTAAGAAGCAACATACAATTGCTTTGTCATCTACAAAAGCAGAGTACAAAGGTATGGTAGAAGTAGCAAAAGAAGTCATATGGCTAAAAACTCTCATGAAGAGTTAATATCAATTAGAGTACTATCATTTGTGGAGATAACATGAGTTCTTTGTATTTGGCAGCTAACCCTATGTTTCATGCCAAGACTAAACACATTGAGATTCAATATCATTTTTTGATAATTGCAGAGATTTAAAAACATGGCACGGATAAAGAGGATGCAGATAATCACAATTGATGATTGAGGGGGAGATGTTGGAGCAAAAAAAACATCAATTAATGACTATGTGAAGCTTAGGAGTGAAGGAATGAAGAAAAGAGTGAAGTTTTGAAGTATGAAGTGAAGTGGAAGTTCAGAAAGAGATTATCCTTTTACACATGTACATTAGTCTTGTAAATACTTTAAATATACTTTGAAATAGTGTCAAATCCATGCTCATATGGATATGTATACTTGTATATAGACGTGATATTTTATGAGAGTTGATGAGAGATGAACTAGAGATCAGTAATAGATGATTAGATTACAATTTGAGTGAGTAATATCCATCAAGTGTACTTTTCATTAGAATAGAAGAAGTTTTCAAGAAGTTGTACCTCAGTGTTTTCCTTCTCTCTCCTTCTGTGCTTAATCATTGTTTGTCTAATTCCATATTTAATGCATCTATGATCAAGGTTTGAGAGTTCAATTGTAATCAGGCTGAGAGAATTATGTGTAGGAACATTTATATGTATAACAGGTGATTAGTGACTCTTGAAATAGGTGCAATCTCGATTCTCAGAGATTTGGTCAAATCTTAGTCTACAGTGTGAAATTTTGCACAACTTAAGCATTCAAAATTTAAGTTGGAAGGTAAGCAACTTATGTCCTAAAAGCATTTGATCAAACACATTCTAGATTGTGAGAACCATGTATTCAAAGTTGCATATGTAAAAGTTGATTGCAGAGAAATCCTATTTCAGACATAAGTTCACTTATTAACGTAAATCTGAAGTTTTTTAAGCTATTTTGAAGGACTTGCACTTAGAATAGTTGTGAAAACATTAGTAGAGTATTGTATCAAAGTTTCATAAGAAACTTCAATAATTTCATAAGTTAATGAATGAGTTTTGTGAACCAGACTTTCTTGAGTATAGCCATAGCTCAAGAAAAAGTTAATTGTTCATAATTTGGCAAAATTTTTTCAAATTTGAAGAAGGTTTTGAGTTATAATTGATATAGAGGTGTTCTAAATTCAAGTATAGCTTGCCTTTTGGAGAAATTAGCGCCTTGCAGATTCTCTCCAGGTTGTGGTTTCTCATGATTTGAAGAATATTATATGAAGTGAAGAAAAGTTTTTGGAGTCTGAAGCATTATCCCCATGGATTCTCTCTAGGCCTAGGATTCTCATGATTTGAAGTACCATTCGAGACATTATATGAAGTGAAGAGAAAGGTTTGAAGATCGAAAGTAAAGAATAGCCCCATGGATCTTTTTTGTGGATCTTCTCTCCAGGTTGCGGATGATTTTTTGAGATGTTATATGAAGTGATTGCAAATTTTTGAAGTAAATAGAAGAGAACTTATTGTCGTGAAGAATAGAAGTAAAGCAAAGACCAAAGACTGAAGAAAAGTACAAAGATCTAACCACAAGGATCAAATTCAAAGCTCGTGGGTATCTTCTCGCATTGTAATAGGAACTCTATCTTGCATTTGGATGATCCACACTATAGCGGTATACTGTATCACTGATCGGCATTGTAGCGGTAGACTATATCACTGATCCGCACTGTAGCGGGAATCATTGTATTATAGAGATTTATTGGATGACATGATTTGTATTTGCATTGTATCCTTGAGCATAATTCATTTTACTTGGCACATCGATCCAAGGATTTTTGGTTCCTAGCATTATACTTTGGTTTATCATCCATGATGCTTATGAGCATACGCACCAAGCCTTTCTCTTCCAAGGGCCAGGCCCACAACATATGATATGACCACCATATCAAGGGCGAGACACCCAGTGTATAGACACTACTCGCCAAACGGGAAGAGCGATCCACACTAGGGCCTGATCCAACCTCGCTCTACTCTTCCCTCCTTACCTCCTTTGCTATCCGACACCTGAACCCAACATGGAGCGAGGCGGTTTCCTGATGATCCTTGTCACGCCATTTACTCCTCGAGAAAAAAAACAAGAACCTCGGCATCAGACAGAGATTTCTAGGTACGAGCACTTTAAGTTCTCTGATTTTTTTGCATTGCTTCATGTACTTTAAATAGAAAGATTGTTTTGTTGCCTGAGCTTGAGTGTTCACAATTGGCACTAGTTTAGTCCATATGCATGTACATCTTTTTTATGCTTGTTTAAGAATTTGACACTTCCATAGCTTACATCATAACTAGAGGAAAATTAAAAATGAACAAATTGATTGAAGAACAATTTAGGAAATAGGAAGAGCGATTCAAGGAAATGGAAACTAACACAAAAAATAGAAATATAGATAGATAGATAGATAGATAGATAGATAGATAGATAGATAGATAGATAGATAGATAGATAGATAGATAGACAGATAGACAGATAGATAGATAGATAGATAGATAGATAGATAGATGTTGGTGCAAACAAGCCTTCACACTTGGCATTGTTTTGTACCTTGAAGACTCAACATAAAGATTGGACATTGATTGCTTAGCATTGGATATCAACCTTGAAGGTTTTACAAGAGTTTGGATTAATTCATGAAGACTTCATTTGGAAGAAGAGCATAGGAACACATACCTATGCTTAGTTACTTTCTACCTCATGTAAAAGTCAATATGACTTCATGTAATCACACCTATCTTCAAAAGTCGTGGAATCTGGAAAGGTATGAATGGAGAGAATATCTCCATATGTTTAGATGAGAGATTTGAGGGAGCCTACATTTGAATTTGAAATTCAAATCTCAAGTGATACCTTATAAAAGACTAAGGAAAAACTCGCGGGCTAATCTCTCTCATTCAGTCCAACTCCCGAGGTCTATCACTCATTGTAATTGAGTGTGTGTTAGTGCTACTTCATAGCCTACACCACTACACCTCAATTAGCTATGCTTGTCAAGCTAATGAGATTGTACAACTATCTAAATCAATAGTATATACACATTTATCATCTCTGATTTTCTCTGTGTTATCTTCTCCAAGTCTGTCAACTTCAGAGAGGCATATCTCAAGATCTACTGAACCAAATTGGATGATTCAAAGCTCATTGGAACCAGCTCAAAGTGTTCTAAAATACTACAAAGTTTCAAGTCATTCCATTCAGCCATTTGGGAGAAATTGCAGACGAAGCAGTCTCTGGTATTTTTCTGTGTAGATCCTAAAAAGTCGGGGGTGTCTCTGATTTTGCTAAAGATCATTCTCAGTGTATAGTTTATCAATTGGAGTGATTTAACTTGCTAATGGTAGCTTGTTAAGTTAATTTAATACTCCCAGAAGGAATTAATCCAATTGTAAGTGTGCTGGTCACACTGAGCTTAAGACTGAGCAGGTATCATTACAGGAATAGAAAGTTTTTGGACTTGTGAAGGTTCAAAATCATCTGTTTTGATTTGGTTATTACACAATTAATTTGTAAAGCACATATATAGTTTCTTGGTGTCATTTGGAAGCTCAAGGAGTCTCCTAAGCATATCTGAAGAGAAAGGAGGGCAGGTGTGAAGCAGGTCTAGCAGCACCAACTTGATCTCCTGAGTGCATCCAGCCATCACATCCAACAGTGGTATCAGAGCAAATAAGGTAATCATGGGTGATGGTTTCCCTTCCTTCATTGACAAATTGGATAGAAATAATTACCAGGCTTGGTCATTGAGAATGAAAACCTATCTACAAGGGAGAAGCTTGTATGGATACATATCAGGAGATGAGGAGTTGCCCTCATTCAAGACCAGAGGCCTACCTACAAAGGATGAACATGAGAGGCTCAATCAATGGTGTGCTAAAGATGCTTTGGCAAGGTCATATCTTCTAAACTCTATCTCCGATTTCCTTTTACCTCATGTAAGGAACTCTAAGACTTCCCAAGAGACTTGGGAAACCTTGTCAACATACTTTTCATCAAGCACAAGGGCCAGAAAGAATCAGCTATGGATTGAGTTTACAACTCTTAGGAAGCAATCAAAACAATGTGTCTCAGATTTTGTCACCAAAGTCAAAGACATTGCAGATCAACTTGCAAGTGTTGGAGAAGAAATTGAGGAAGAGCAAATAGTCAAACAAGTGATCAATGGACTAAAGGCAGATGACAAGTGGGAGAGCTTTACCACAGCAATGGACTTGTACATGGACATCCAAGCACCTGATCTAACAACTCTGATTGGACAACTCTTTACACATGAAGCAAAGATCACAAAGAATGGAGAGCAATCAAAAGGTAACAATCCCTCTGCCCTATATACTGATAAGAAGTCTAAAGACAAGGGTAAAAGCAAGAAGGTTGATGAAGAAGGCTCTACCTCCCAAGCAAACTATGCAGGGAGAGGTAGATCATCTAGAGGTAGGGGCAGAGGAGGTAAGTCAGGTAGGGGGAGACCCTACAATCAATCTCCATGCAATATTTGTGGCTTGTCTAACCATACTACAGATGAATGCTACAAAAACTACAAGAACCAAAGAGGAAGAAGTCACCAAAGAGGAGGATACTCTCAAGGCAGAGGCAGATTCAATCAATCTCAAGGCTACCATGGCTACAACAATAATTACAACAATAGCTACAATCACAATGGCAATTATCAAGGTGGATACAGGAACAGAAAGGATTACAACAATTATGCAGAGGATCAAGATGATTCCTTGTTGATTATGAACATGACATCTAAATCAGGTATCAATGATGATCATTTGTTCTGTATTGATTCAGGTTGCTCCAACCATGTAGCTGGAAATGTTGCCTTACTCTCTGATTTGGAAGAACCCAAAGGCAAGCATCAAGTGCAGACAGGTGATGACACTAAACATTCAGTTGTTAAAGTAGGCAATGTCAAAACAAGTGATGGTAATCAGAATTTACTAAGCAGAGTGTTGTATGTTCCAACAATCACCAAGAATCTGATGAGTGTAGGTCAGATTGTTGAAAAAGGTCTACAGGTCAGGTTCACTCAACATGGTGCATATGTGGAGGATCCAAGACATGGATTCAGAAGGATAGCCAAGGGAGAAAAATCAGGTAGATTGTTTACCTTTGAATTTGAAGACACTAAGAATATTGCCTTGTACAACTATAAGGACCAAACCCTATCAGAATTGGAGATGTGGCACAAGAGATTAGGTCACATTGGAGAGAGGACCATAAAACAAATGAGCAGGGATCAATGTGTGCTTGGGATACCTAATGTATCCAAGCAACACATGATATACAAGTGTGGGGCTTGTCAATTTGGTAAGTCACACAGATTGCCCTATACCAAGAAAGGTTTTATGCATGAAGATTACTTGGAATTGGTGCATACAGATGTTTGGGGACCAAGCAAGGAGCCATCCATATCTGGATCAAGGTACTATGTGTCCTTTATTGATGACTATATCAGATGGACTGTCTTGTACTTCATGAAACATAAAGATGAAGTATTTAATTGTTTCAAAAGGTATCTTGCATTAGTTGAGAATCAAACAGGTAGACATTTGAAGAGGCTAAGGTCAGATGGTGGTGGAGAATACTTCTCCAATGACTTTGAAGATTTCTTGCAGGAAAGAGGCATCAAGAGGGAGATTACTACAAGGTACTCACCTGAACAAAATGGGGTAGCTGAAAGGAGGAATAGACTCATTGTAGAGACAGCTAGGTCTATGCTTAATGAGAAAAAATTACCAAATTATCTATGGGCAGAGAGTGTATCTACTGCCACATACTTAATCAACAGGTTGCCATCAAAGACACTTGATGGAATGACACCCTATGAGGCTTGGCATGGTAAGAGACCATCTCTGGATCATTGCAAAATCTTTGGGTGTGTTGCATATGTGCATATTCCCTCACAGGTAAGGGGAAAGCTAGACCCTAAGGCTGAAAAGTGTATCTTTATTGGTTATGATTTGAATCAGAAAGGATACAGGTTCTATAACCCCTCAAACAAAGGCTTCAAGGTAAGCAGAGATGTCATATTTGATGAAAATGATTCATGGTATGAAAATGAGTGCAGGAAAGTTAGCCTACCTTATGATATGGAAGAAGACTTTCCAAAGCTTATCAGGCAAGAACCTACTCAGAAAGAGGACACAAGCTCAGATGATGAAGACACCATCAACATTGAAGAGTTCAAGGCTTGGAAATCCAAAGGGAAGATGAAGATGAAGCAACTAGAAGACAATCCAGAATCCTCAACTCAAGCTATGAGGAGATCTCAAAGAGAGAAGAAGAAACCTATTAGGTATGGGTATGATACTTCACTTGTAACCAAGCACTCTGTATATCTTGCAAAGGATCTCTTGAATGAAGAACCAGGTACATTTGAAGAAGCAATTACTAAACCAGAATGGAAGGAAGCAATGGATGAAGAAATGGAGGCTCTCAAGGAGAGTGACACTTGGGACTTGGTACCCAAGAAAGACTCCATGAAGGTAATAGGATCCAGATGGATCTACAAACTCAAGAGGAACTCAGATGGTACAATAAACAGGTATAAAGCTAGGTTGGTAGCCAAGGGTTTTGCACAAACCCAAGGCATTGATTATGAGGAGACATTTTCTCCTGTGGCCAAGATGCCAACTATCAGAATTATGGTGAGTGTAGCTGCATCCAAGAATTGGAACATGTACCAATTGGATGTGAAGAATGCATTCTTGAATGGATGGATATCTGAAGAGGTTTACATGTCACAACCACCTGGCTATGAAGATCCCAATAAGGTAAATCATGTTTGTAAATTGAAGAAGGCTCTGTATGGATTGAAGCAAGCACCTAGAGCATGGAATTACAGGTTGACAACCTATCTCCTAGATCAAGGATTTGTGATGAGTAAAGCAGATACTTCATTGTTTATAAAGAAGAACAATTCAGAGGTAATATACTTGTGCGTCTATGTTGATGACATCATTATTACAGGAAATGATGTTCAGGGGATAAGACACATCAAAGGACAAATGATGAAGGAATTCAAGATCAATGATCTTGGATTATTGAAGTACTTCCTAGGACTTGAATTGGTCTACACAAATTCAGGTATTTTCATTACTCAAAAGAAGTACATTCAGGACATGGTCAAGAAGTTTAATTTGCAGGAAGCTAAAGTGTCAAACATTCCTATGGAGGTCAACCACAAACTCAGTGCACATGAAGGAGAAGAACTCAAGGATATTACAGGTTATCAAAGTTTGGTAGGTAGTCTTAATTATGCTACCTTAACCAGGATTGATATATCATATGGTGTTAGTGTACTTAGCCAATTTATGCATAAACCAAGAGTACCACATTTGGAGGCAGCCAAGAAGATAGTAAAGTATCTAAAGGGAACACAAAATCATGGTTTGTACTTTCCATATTCATCAGACATTGACATTAAGGTATACTCAGATGCAGATTGGGCAGGTTGCAAGGATGACAGGAGGAGTACATCTGGTTACATATGCTTTGCAGGTGATAAACCAATTTCTTGGTCATCCAAGAAACAACCCACAGTAGCTCTATCATCTACTGAGGCAGAGTACAGAGGGCTAGCCAATGCCACTCAAGAAGCCATATGGTTGAAGCTATTATATTCAGAATTAGGCCTATACACAAGGCCACCAATCATATTTGGTGATAACACAAGTTCACTTCACCTAGCAGCTAATCCAGTTTATCATGCTAGGACAAAACACATAGAGGTTCATTACCACTATGTGAGGGAGAAGTTACTTAGCAAGGAAATCCAATTATCATATGTCTCTACTAATATACAATGTGCAGATTTGTTTACAAAAGCTCTGGATGGGAGCAAGCTATGCAGGTTTAAATCCATGATTGGATTGCAGGAAATAATTGAAGACTAGAGATGAAGACTTGAGCCAAAGTGTTTGGCTTGAGGGGGAGCTGTTGGTGCAAACAAGCCTTCACACTTGGCATTGTTTTGTACCTTGAAGACTCAACATAAAGATTGGACATTGATTGCTTAGCATTGGATATCAACCTTGAAGGTTTTACAAGAGTTTGGATTAATTCATGAAGACTTCATTTGGAAGAAGAGCATAGGAACACATACCTATGCTTAGTTACTTTCTACCTCATGTAAAAGTCAATATGACTTCATGTAATCACATCTATCTTCAAAAGTCGTGGAATCTGGAAAGGTATGAATGGAGAGAATATCTCCATATGTTTAGATGAGAGATTTGAGGGAGCCTACATTTGAATTTGAAATTCAAATCTCAAGTGATACCTTATAAAAGACTAAGGAAAAACTCGCGGGCTAATCTCTCTCATTCAGTCCAACTCCCGAGGTCTATCACTCATTGTAATTGAGTGTGTGTTAGTGCTACTTCATAGCCTACACCACTACACCTCAATTAGCTATGCTTGTCAAGCTAATGAGATTGTACAACTATCTAAATCAATAGTATATACACATTTATCATCTCTGATTTTCTCTGTGTTATCTTCTCCAAGTCTGTCAACTTCAGAGAGGCATATCTCAAGATCTACTGAGCCAAATTGGATGATTCAAAGCTCATTGGAACCAGCTCAAAGTGTTCTACAACACTACAAAGTTTCAAGTCATTCCATTCAGCCATTTAGGAGAAATTGCAGACGAAGCAGTCTCTGGTATTTTTCTGTGTAGATCCTAAAAAGTCGGGGGTGTCTCTGATTTTGCTAAAGATCATTCTCAGTGTATAGTTTATCAATTGGAGTGATTTAACTTGCTAATGGTAGCTTGTTAAGTTAATTTAATACTCCCAGAAGGAATTAATCCAATTGTAAGTGTGCTGGTCACACTGAGCTTAAGACTGAGCAGGTATCATTACAGGAATAGAAAGTTTTTGGACTTGTGAAGGTTCAAAATCATCTGTTTTGATTTGGTTATTACACAATTAATTTGTAAAGCACATATATAGTTTCTTGGTGTCATTTGGAAGCTCAAGGAGTCTCCTAAGCATATCTGAAGAGAAAGGAGGGCAGGTGTGAAGCAGGTCTAGCAGCACCAACTTGATCTCCTGAGTGCATCCAGCCATCACATCCAACAATAGATAGATAGATAGATAGATAGATAGATAGATAGATAGATAGATAGATAGATAGATAGATAGATAGATAGATAGGTAGGTAGGTAGGTAGGTAGGTAGGTATGTAGGTAGGTAGATAGATAGATAGATAGATAGATAGATAGATAGATAGATAGATAGATAGATAGATAGATAGATAAATAGATAGATAGATAGATAGATAGGTAGATAGATAGATAGATCGAGCTCTTGAGACTGGAACTGCATGGTTTTATAAAAGTCTTGTCTTTCTTTCTGGATGGCTTCGATATCCTTCTTCAGCTGAGTATTACGGCCAATTTCTTCTTCTAGAGAGTTTTCTGAAAAAGCTCTTCGGTGACTTTCTTTAATTCAGTTTCAGCTTGTAAAGCTAATTCCGTCATTTCTTGACCCTTTTTCTCCATCATAGCTAGATCAGCACGCATGGTCTCTAAGAGATTGCCCAAAGCGGTCATGGCATCCTCCTTGTCAATTACGGTCTCAGTTAACTTACTAATCTCGTCATCACGAGCTTCAATGATGACATTCTTCTCAATCAACTGGGCTTGGAGACTTTGAATCTGCTCCTCGAGTGAACTAGCTTCGGCTTTGGCAGTGAGCACCTCTTCCTTAAGTGGTGTGATGTCCGCTTCAAGCATGTCCACCTTGGATTGGTACTGCTATCAGAGGGATTGTTGGGCAACTTCTAGGTGATGGGGAAGATGAGTGGAAAGATGAATGAGGTAGTTACCCATCTGAGCTAGTGGGGCCAATGAATAAGGTACAATAGAAGTGGAGATCGGCTGAGAGGTGTTAGCAGAAATGGTGGTAGACGATGAAGGGGGTGAATAATCAGGAGAGGAAGGAAGAGGACGGGCTGCCGAATGACATGGTGAGGGAGGGGGGCTAGGCGACAAAGGCACCTTGGAGGGAGAAAGTGGCAGAGGTGGGTTTTGGGGTGAAGAGAGCAAAGCAAGAGTGGTTACCATGAGAGACGAGACATCCGGTTGAGCAATCACCCCCTCAGGTTGTGCTTTATCCATGAGTTTCTCAACTTCTATTACCGTGTCGGGTGCTGGCTCCTGTGGATGAGGTTGTGGCTGCACGACCATATCATCAGGGTGAACCTCTTCAATGATAGTGTCAGGATTAACTTGGTCTTTAGGGGATGATGGAGCAGAAAGAATTTGAGTAGACAAAGCGGTATCCTGCAACTGAACGGTTGAGGACAACAATGCTTTATTGTGAGAGGGGCTCAATTTACGACGCTTCCCCTTAAAGAACTGCAGGAGATCCTTGTCGTCGTCGACCTCTATCAGTTGCACGAACTCCTCATGGAAGAGAACCATACTCATCACCCAGTGTTGGAAATATCTAGACATAATGATGACATGCATGCAGTAATAGAATCTTAGACACATAGTCCGGTGGCTAATTATAGATAGGTAATAAAATGGAAATGTTACGATCAGTCGGTCAACCGGAACATGTGGACAAGAAAGGAACGTCAAGCTAGAACAATGGTATAAACCGCAAGAAAAATAAAACACCAATAAAGCATCAAGATGAAGAAGGTGTGGAATATAGGGACGAAGCTTCGATCCATTGATTGATTTAGGGAGAAGGGTACCAGTTAAAGTAGATAACCGGAATGTAGCAGGGCCAACCTACGATTCAATACGATAAGGACCAAACCACCAAAGTTTGAACTTTCTCGTTGAACGATTAGATTTAGCATTATAGAACATAACTAATTGGCCTTTGGTAAAAACAGCAGTGCAGAGAAACCGATCATGCATCTTGGCTTGCCGTAGTTGGACTTCGTGCAACATTAGAGAACTTTCCCAGCGTTGTTCGTACAAAGACCGCAACACATCCAACCGAAAAGGAAAGGATTCCTCCGATAAGAGCTTATGTTCTAGTGCCACCCTGAGGCTAAGTACCACCAACTCCATGGGTGAATGACCTCCAGCCCATATGCCAATTTGAAAGGTGTATTCCTTGTAGCCACTTTGTACGTAGTGCGGTAGGCCCACATAACTGAAGGAAGGAATTGATCCCATTGCTCTGGACATTCCAAAGCTAATTTCTTGAGCATGTTAAGTAAGGTTTTATTGGTACTTTCAGTAAGACCATTGGCACGAGGGTAATATGGAGAGCTAAATTTATGAACAATCTACAAGGTGCAGGTAAGTGCTTGCAGTAAGGAGTTAACAAAATGTGTGCCCTAATCCGAAACAATCTCTAAGGGAAGACCGAACTGAGGGAACACATCAGTCATCAAACATTTAACCACCACAGCCGCAGACCGTAAAGCCTAAGCTTCAGCCCACCGAGTAGCATAATCCGTACAAGTAAGTATATATCGATAATGAGTGATCGTAGCCGGAGGTGTAATGGGACCAATGAAACCCAAGCCCCACTTTTGAAAAGGTTCAAGGGGAGCAACATGGTGCAATGGAAAATGATGGCGTTGTAAAGGCTGTCCCGAGTGTTGTCAAGCATCACACCTTTTAATAGAGGTAGCAATATCATGCTACATAGTGGGCCACCATAAGCCACTGTGCAAAATTTTTCGGTAAGTAAGATCGACCGAAAAATGACTACCGGAAGGAGTAGAATGTGCCATGGTAATAACCGAAGGAACTTCATGGGGTGGAATACACTGTAATAGTGCACCAGAAGGATCCATATGATACAACTGTCCTATAACGATCTGGAATCGTCGACTATACATTACCAATTTACGATGAGCCAAAGTAGAAGTATTAGTCGGGGGGCTTCCACTGGTGAGGATGATCAGAAGAGTATCATAATACGAAGGTGCCATCGGGAGCTCCTGCCCCTCATTTTGGACTAGATCAGTCACATAAATAGTGTTATCGTTAGTGTCCATGTGAAAGGCCAATGGCAACCGGACACTTCTTTGTATGTTCTTTAATAAAACATATAGTGGTCTGGTCAGTCGAAGACTGTAACTTCGACCGCATTTGTAAGACCTAAGAAGTCTGTCTTCGTGCTCCCTGTGTACTGTGTTTTTCTGCGTATATCTACAGCCTCTGTACGGAGTACTGTGTGCGGCCTCAAGAGCTCGGTTTTCTACTCCGAGCATATCGTCGTGGAGATCTCGAGAAGGAGAACGAACTATGGTGCATTGCCATCGAAATACTTCACTGGTATCAGAGCAGTTCGAGGCAAAAGCTTTGTTCCTTTTGTGCGAGCGAAGCGAGCACCCCCCCTCCCCCCCCCGCTTTCTCCAAGGCTTACGACTAAGGCGGCGACCAAGGCATAGACCTTGGCATACCTTGTCATGCGAGTCACCGAAGTCACCGTTGGCGTCGTTGGCTGCGCGCGAGGGAGGACCTCAACGATCAAGGAATATAGAGGTTCCCAGTACTTCCCGGGAGGTCACCCATCCCAGTACTGTTCCCTCCAGAGCTCGCGTGGCAATCTCTTTCCACTAAGCTACACTCTTGTGGTGTTTGAAGAAGGGGAAAGACTAAGGTTGACATTACAATGAACAAGTTTTGGTCCCTCAAAGCTTCATTTTTGCCTTCAAAGCCTATTTTTGAATCAATTTTTGGGGTGTTTTTTGGAGCCATTTCGGAGTACTTTCGCACATAGTTCTCTTCACACAGGTCCAAGAACATCAAGAAGAGTGTTCCTTGTACTTCTAAGAAAATAAATATCAACCTTTGGGGCTTTATTTTCAGCCACACTCGTAAAACTATAGGTTTCTCGAGGGGTTTAGTTTTGGTGGGAGCAGTCGCTACAAATTTATGCAGGTTTTTAAAGCCTAAAACATCAGAGTTTGACAGACACTTGCAGGTGTTATTGGCTAGTAAATCAAGGAAGAGGGATATCGAATGCCATTATTGTCATAAGAAAGGACACATGAAGAGAGACTGTTATGCATTAAAGAATGCTAAAGGTATAGGACAGAATGTTGATGGGCATGTTAAACAGTTACCTGCACCATCTACTTCGACTGTGAAGATTGAAGAAATTAATGCTATTTCTGATGATGCTGATGTGTTGACACTTGATAGTACTGTGCTATCTGAGGCACTTATGGCTGATTCTCTTTCCCACACCTGGCTGCTAGATTCTGGTGCTTCTTTCCATGTGATACCACATAGAGAATGGTTCTCTAATTATGCAGCAAAGTCTCTTGGTACCGTGAGACTTGGTGACTCTTACCAGTGTGATGTTATGGGGATTGGAGATGTGGTTGTGCAGTTCATTGATGGTTCAAAATTTACTATGCATAATGTATGCCATGTACCTCAGTTATCACGCAGTTTGATGTCAGTTGCTCAACTTGATGACCTTGGTTACAAGGTGGTCTTCTATGCTCGGTCCTTTCGTATATCAAAGGGCAACATGGTTATTGCAAAAGGAAGCAAAGTTGGCTCACTTTATCCTTTATTTGTATCACAGAAAGAACACTTGTTAGCTGTTACTGAACAGCCTATGGCTTGTATTTGGCATGGTCGTTTGGGCCATATATCTCGTAGTGGAATGGAAAATCTTTCTCGTTCTGGCTACTTACCTGTGTTATCTTTCTCTGATTTTTCATTTTGTGAGCATTGTCAATATGTAAAGCAAACCAGAAATGTGCATAGAACGCACATTGACTCTTCAATTCAGCCTTTAGATCTCGTTCATACAGATGTGTCTGGTCCTATGCCCACTAGGTCCTCAGGTGGTTCTCTTTACTTTGTCACTTTCATAGATGATGCTACTAGAAAATTCTGGGTATATCCTATCAAATCAAAGAATGATGTATTCCATACTTTCAAAAAATGGCTTGCTTCAGTTGAGACTGAAAAAGAACTTAAGCTTAAGGCTTTACGTTCAGATAATGGGGGTGAGTATACCTCACATGAAATCAGCCTTTTCTGTAATTCTAGAGGGATTCATAGAGAGTTTATAGCTCCTTATACCCCAGTATAGAATGGTGTAGCTGAGAGGATGAATAGAACTATTCAAGATAGAGTAGTCTCTATGTTGCATCATGCAAACCTCTCACAGGGTTTTTGGGCAGAAGCAGTATTGACTGCAATTCATGTGATTAACCTTTCGCCTAGTACTGCCAAAGGTCTGAAAGTGGCACAGGAGTTATGGATAGGGAAACCACCATATTGTGATCATCTTCGAGTTTTTGGGTGTGAAGCATATGTTCATATACCCAAGAATCTTAGACAAAAGTTGGACCATAAGTCAAAGAAATGCATTTTTCTTAGATATGGTCGAGAAGGACAATTTGGATATCGTTTATGGGATCCTGAAACACGGTCAGTGATCAGAAGTAGTGAGGTCATTTTTAATGAGTCTAAGATGCATAAACAGCCCATTAAGGAGGTTGAAGTGAGAAGAGTGGTGTTTGAGGATACTAGTCCTCCGGTTAGCATGCATAAAAATGCTGCACATAGGGATGTTCAAGAGAATGTCCATTCAGATCAATTTGCACATGTTCTTGTTCAGCAACCATTGAGACGTTCTGCACGTGTCTCATATCCACCTAATAGATATGTTTGAGGTTTAGATTTTTTTATGCTAACAGATGCCGGTGAGCCTTCCTGCTATAAAGAGGCTATGCAGACAGAGGATCATGTCAAGTGGGAGCGTGCCATGAAGAGTGAGTTGGATTCTATTCACAAGAATGGTACTTGGGACTTAGTACCTTTGCAAAAGGGAAGGACAGCTTTACCATGCAAATGGGTATACAAGCTGAAATTCACATCAGATAGTGCTTCTCCAAAATATAAAGCATGACTTGTTGCAAAGGGTTTTAAGCAACAACATGGTGTTGATTTTGAGGAAATCTTCTCTTCAATGGTCAAGTTGACTACTTTGTGCATGTTGCTTGGATTCGTTGCAATGGAGGACGTAGAGCTAGTCTAAATGGATGTGAAAACAGCTTTCTTGCATGGAGATCTTACAGATGAGATCTATATGGAACAACCAGAGGGTTATGTAGTTCCTGGCAAGGAAAGTCTAGTTTGTAAGCTCAAGAAGAGCTTGTATGGACTTAAACAGTCTCCTAGACAATGGTACCAAAAGTTTGATGCTTTTATGAAGTCCCAAGTCTATTCTCGGAGCAATGAGGATCATTGTGTCTACACAAAGAGATGTTGTGATGGCAGCTTGATATGCTTGATACTTTACATCGATGATATGTTGATTGCTGGGAAGTCCTCTTATGATTTGTCAATTCTCAAAAAGAAGTTGAGTCAGACATTTGAATCATATGAAGGATTTGGGGGATGCCAAACATATTCTTGGCATGCGCATTACTCGTGATAGGAGTAAAATATGCATATACTTGTCTCAAAGTGAGTACGTATCCAAAGTACTTCACCGATTCAATATGCAGGGTGGAAAGGCATTGAGTACACCTTTACCCACATATGTGAAATTGAGCAAGGATGACTGCCCCAAATCAGATGAGGAAAAGGAATTCATGACCAAAATTCCCTATCAGTCTGTTGTTGGTAGTCTCATGTATGCTATGGTAGCTAGGAGACCAGACATTGCATTTGCAGTGGGAGTTGTGAGCAGATATATGTCTAATCCTGGCAAGAAACATTGGGAAGCGGTCAAAATGATTTTGAGATATCTGAGTGGCACTAAGGAAAAGTGTCTATGCTTAGGTAGAGGGAAAGCATCCATTATTGGTTACACAGATTCTGACTATGTTGGTTGTGTAGACAATCGTAAGTCTACATCAGGGTACATTTTTCATTTTGCTGGCGGTGCTATCTCTTGGAGATCTCGTCTTCAAGAATGTACAGCTGTTTCCACCACAGAAGGAGAGTATGTTGCAGCAAGTGAGGCATGTAAGGAAGCATTGTGGCTTTCTCTTCTTGCTTGTGACATAGGTTTACCTCAGCATGTACCTCACTTGCTCAATGATAGTCAGAGTGCCATTGCCTTGGCTAAGAATCCGGTCTATCATGCAAAGACCAAGCACATTGAGGTAAGGTATCACTTCCTTAGAGATTGCTTAGCCACTGAGAGCATTATTCTTGAGAAGGTTCACACTGGAGATAATGTTGCAGATGCTTTGACTAAAGCTCTACCACGGGATAGATTTCGACACTGTTGTCACTTGATGGGGGTTACTTGATTCTTGATCCTATGCAGTCACTTGTATACTGTGTAACATGCCCATCAGGTGGGAGGTATAGTTTGTATACTTACACTCAGGTATTCTTTATCATTCTTTATTTTTCTCCCATAGTTACTCTAGCCATATTGGCCTTTAGTGGGAGATTGTTACCGTTAGTGTCCATGTGAAAGGCCAAATGGCCACCGGACACTTCTTTGTATGTTCTTTAATAAAACATATAATGGCCTGGTCAGTCACAGACTGTAACTTTGACGGCATTTGTAAGACCTAAGAAGTCTGTCTTCGTGCTCCCTGTGTACTGTGTTTTTCTGCGTATATCTACAGCCTCTGTGCGGAGTACTGTGTGCGGCCTCAGGAGCTCAGTTTTCTACTCCGAGCATATTGTCGTGGAGCTCTCGAGAAGGAGAGCGCACTGTGGTGCATCGCCATCGAAATACTTCAAATAGCAGGGGTAGTATCATCAATTCCACTGGGAGGTTCATCGAAATTAAGCGGAGATAAGAAATCAGCTAATGCATGAGCTAATCCTAAATGATGTACGACCACATAATCAAATTCCTACAGTAACAACACCCACCTAGCTAATCTTCCCCCCTAAATGTTGCTGACGGACAAAATAAACTAGATTAGCATGATCCACATGGAACGTAAATTGGCTAATCGTCAGCTAGCATAATAGACAAGACGGAACCACTTATCCTATTGTTGCATGAGTACACTACTGATAGCACTGTCTGATGCATCCACGAAGACATGGAACAGAAGTTGCAAGTTTGGTGCTTGGAATATAGGAGCCTGGGTTAATAGTGTTTTCAATCAATCAAAGGCAATTTGGCACTCTTCATTCCACACAAACTGTCGGGGATTACGAGTGATCAACCGATTCAAGGGTATGGCTAAGTGTGCGAGCCACCGAAGATGTCACCCATGCCAGCGTATTTGGCCAAGGAATCACATAACCTCCTTGGGTGTCGTCAGGGTAGGTGCTTGTAATATGGCTTGCACTTTATCTGGATCCACCTGAATACCTTGCTTTGAAATAATATGACCAAGCAACTTGCCACAGGAAACCGAAAAGACCGACTTGCTGGGATTTAAGCACAACCGGAACTCTCCACACTTAGAGAAGCAACACCGTAGATGGTAAAGATGAGCCGATGTATCACCCGATAACGAAAAATCATCCATATACACTCGCAGAAAGGTGGTTAAATAGGGGGAAAAAAGTTCTTGCATACATCGTTGGAAGGTACTATGAGCATTGCGAAGATCGAACCACATCACCGTACATGCATATACACCCCAATTTGTAATAAACATAGTCTTTGGTATGTCCATTTCCGCCATGCGCACCTGATTTTAGCCACTGTAACCATCCAAAAAGGAATACATTTCTCATCCAGCAACATCATCGAGCATTGTATCCAGAAAGGGAATGGGAAGGGATCCGATACGATCGCTGCATTTAGTTTCCGGTAATCCACATAGATATGTAACTGCTTATTTTTCTTTGGGACTATAACAATAGGTGAAATCCATTCTGCATGCTCAATGGGAACGATGAGACCGACTTTCAGCAAGCGATCCAATTCAGCTTTCACTTAAGCAGCATAATTTGGGTTCATGTGGTAATGAGGTTGCTTGATTGAGCGTGTATCCGGCTTTAGCATCACATGGTGTTGATAGATACGAGGATCCAACCCTTTCATATCTCGTTAATCCCACACGAATACATCTTGGAACTCGGTCAACAACTATAGTAGATCATTTTGAAAGGTTTCCGATAACCCTGCCTTAATTGTGGTGTATCCTCATTTCCCAAATCACAGGTGATAAGTTGATCTTCCGGTACATAAAACTACCGTGGCATGGGTGTATCCTCAGGTGACGGGAATAAATGTTGGAAACTCTGGGCATTCAAAGTAGGATCCATAGCTAGGTCCCCTTCTTCTGTCCCGAGAACTATTGAACAGACGAATGGATTCCAATTATCTGCAACCGCTTGTAAGTCGACTATTCCTAAGGAGAGCAAATCCTGGTTAGCCTTGAGAAAAGCTTTTTCTTCATCATCTGAAAGTCCATCAAACATATGCATAGGTTTGGCTATGTAGGGTCGAGCATGGAGGTCGCATGGTTTCATCTCATCTAATAGACCGACATACTTCCGGTGGTTGCTTTTGAAAATAAGTTTGTGTGCTGACCAGTCCTGCAATACTTTGAATTGTTTCAGCCAGGGCCTTCCGAACAGTAACTTGTAGTCCAGAGTTGAATCAGGTAATTCTAGAACAAAAAAAGTCATTTTGAACACCACTCCCTGAAGAGTAATGGGTATATCACATATCAAACCCACCGGATACACCCTGAACTGATATGCCATCCTCACAAAAAACTGAACAGGTTCAATTTGAGTCCATCCTAATTGTTTACAAAGGGTGGTTGTCGCAATATTCATAGTAGAGCCTCAATCAATTAACACTTGATTGATTTTATGGTTTTTATACCATACCGAAATTAAAGGAACAACATGGTCCACCGCAGAATCAATTTCCGGACTAATAGTGGCCGTAGTATGTGTACACGAAGATGTGTATGTGTCTATA